>JAQZBX010023947.1:0-24976 GCA_029593785.1 Cabassous unicinctus
AAAAAAAAGATAATCTGGGGTATATACTGTATAGTATTAACCCCTTCACTGGGGGCCAGGATCCAAACACATTAACATTCCTGCAGCAAAATGTAAGTATAGACATAGAAGTGGGAAGAAGGCTATAAAGAGCGTCAATTCAGGACAGATCAGGTTTCACTGCCAAATGTGTTTTTGCCAAACCTAGATTGTTTTTTTTAAATCGGTTTTCAGGGGTTGAATTTCAGAATCGAAGACTGGAGATGGTAAACATGTATCATTAACTCCATTTCAGTCAAAGAAACTGGGACTCAGAAAAGAGTTCTGCCTTGCCTCTTGGCACCAGCTATGGTGCTGGAGCTGGGATTCATTCAACCAGGAAATCTGATTCCAGAGCCTGTGCCTGAAATGTCACTATCCTGCCCTTCAGGCTTTCTTCAGGTGACTAGGGAAGTGCAAGTATTTCTTCCTAATCTGAAGACCATTCTTCTCTGCTCCTCCTTTCTTGTCTTTCTCTGCTCCCTCACCAAGTGACTGTGGGAAGGAAAAGAAAAAAGGAAAACACTGTTTTTCCTTTGCCGATAGCAAGGAGAGGCAACAACAACAGCATCAGCTTTGGACCCCCTGATTTCCATTAAGAATTTGAGTTTTGTTCCTAAGAGACAAAGCTAAGAAGAAAGGGAGAGGGAGGGAAAGGGAGGGAAAGAGAGGGGAGAGGGAAGGGGGGGAGGACAAGAAGACAGTAGGGGAGGGGAAGGGAAAGGAGAGAGGAAGGACCTGAAGCAGTCATGGCCAAAGCACTGAACAATTCCAAATAGTTCAAGGTGTCAGTCTTGCTGCAGTATACTTCTCCTCTGTCTCCTCACACCTTCAGTAAAGTTGGCTGTACAAAGAGATGCTTCTAGGAGTAGCATAGTAAGGTGTTAAAACTGGGTACTATCAAGATGTACAGTTCCCACAGGCAGATGAGATGGTCACCAAGCTGAACTAATCCAGCAGAAGCAGGGAGAGGTTCATGGCCAGAATTCACAGGAGAACACTGGAAATCTGCAAAAACGTGAGGATGACATTGGACTTCAAGCCACAAGAATGGGGGTTTGGTCAATCTAGATCTCGTGGTACCGGTTGACCCTGTCTGAAATTGGGGCTACATTAGGTCCGTGTTTATGAGCGGTTCACTTTTTACACATAGGCATAGAAATTAGAGCCTTCAGCGCTATTACTTTTACCCTCCTACATGCTAATGTGTTTTCTCCAGGGAGAGAAAGGAGCGTAGTCACAGAGAGGGTACCTGGAATTACATATAACCCTGAAATGCTCTCAGGACTTGTGGTTTGTGAATGTTTTTGTTGCCCCTCTCAAAGCAGGAAAAGGGTTGAGATGCATTGTTGGCGTTTTTTTATTAGAAATCCTAAGGGCTAAACTTGAGTATTGATGATCAAAGCAAGGCCAGAAAAATCAAGCCCACATGAATCAGAGTCCTACATGGGTGCAGCAGCTTCAGCATCCGCGGGGCCGGCCAGTCCAGGACACCAGGGCAGTGCGTGCCGCCTGGTAGCGAGCGCCTAAGTGCCTGTACATTACACCCACCACCCCAGATACTGCTGTCATCTCTCTATCAATCTTTTTTCCCCCTATCTATCTTCTAAACATTTGAAAGCAGGTTGCACACATCATACTCCTTGAACACGTAATAATTCCATGTACATTTCCTCCAAACAAGGATAATCACTTATATAATCACCTAAAGTGCCGTTATCAAGTTCAAGAAATTTAACATTGATATAAAGTTTACATTACATATTCTAATTTTTTCTATAATGTCTTTTGAGTCTTTTCTCTTCCATCCTTAGAGTCCATTCAATATCTATTGCGTTTGCCATTACCTCGTTGATTTTTCTTTGTGGGAATATATATACAACACCCATCTTCCATCCCAAGCCCTGTTCAGTGGGACTAATCACATTCCCAGTGTTGCAGGACCCTCGCTACGATCATATTACTAGAACTTCCCCTTCACTCCCGACAGAAACCCTACACTCATTTTGCATTAACTCCCACTACCTTTGCGCCTGACCCCTGGTAACCTGTACTCCACTTTCCCTCTCCATGAACTTGCTAATAAAAAAGGAGAAGTAAAAGTGGGGGGGTGGGAGGAAGGAAGTAAACACCTTGCCCAGTCTTTGCAGATAGACCTGTGGACATGCTCTTCTTCAGGTATTATCCAGACAATGAATTTAGAGAATAGCTCCAGGCCAAAGCGTAGGGACCGCCCAGGTCCTTTCTGTGCCTGCTCTTGTTTTGGGCATGCACCTTTGGCCTTGAGAATTCTGTTTACTTGGGTATGAATGTCCCCTCTTCCCTAGGAAGCAGTTTCCTCTTATTGTAAGTCCTAAAGCCAGCAATCCCTTGCCCCAGGCAGCACAACTTGACTGCTCTCCCACAGCATTCTGTAGCAAAGCTCCATGAGCTGCCTTCTACATGCAGGACAAGTTCTGGGCCAGCTAATCCCTCAGCCCACCACCAGATAGATGGGGCCAGACGAACATGCTCCCAGTATGCCTGCTTCCTCCCAGCAGTTACTCTGCTTCCTCTGGAGCTGGGACCAGGAGTCTGCACTGAGAGTAAGGTGAGCAGTAAGGGTCCAGTCAGGGCGCCTGGAGATCCTACCACTTTTAAGTAGCCTTTTTCCTTCATTAGGTGCTCACTGTTCTGCACTCCTTTAACCGTTTTCTGGAGCTTTAAGAAAGATGTTTCTGCCGACTCGTTGTTCAAAGCTTCTGTGTGAGAACACAGCCCTGAATTTCTTACCCTGCCATCTTGATGAGAAAGAATTCATTTTTTTTGAAAGGAGGTACCAGGGATTGAACCCTGGACCTCGTACACGGGAGCTCCCCAAGAATTCTGTTTAAAAGGTGGATTTGGGGACTCCACACCACATTAAAACAGATTTGGGAGCAGATGTGGCTCAAGCAGTTGAGCATCTGCTTCCCACATGGGAGGTCCTGGGTTCGGTTCCTGAAGCTTCCTAAAATAACAAGAAAAACAAACGAAAAAACCAACTAGGGGGGCTGAGTGGTCGAGCGCCGGCTTCCCACATATGAGGACCCGGGTTCAATCCCCAGCACCGGGTACCTCAAAAAAAACAAAAACAAAAGCAAACAGATTTGAAATTCACCAGGCTGGGGGATAGGATAGAGGGGAGGACAAGTCAGTTCTAGAAATTTGTTTGAGTTTCAATATAAATTCTTTTAATTAGAGAAGATATAGGTTTACTGGTTTACTTTAATACTCGTGTAAGAAGACTGGCTCAGTCTAGACAGAGCACTGGCCTGCACCTTGGAATCTCCAAGCGAGCTTTGAAAAGTACTTATGCCTGAGTCCCATCTCCATAGTTTAATTTAATTAGTCTGAAATATGGCTTGGACACAGGATATCATGGGTGCTAAATTCATAGATGGCCATTTACTCCAGATCTAAATTTAAAGGCAGGATTTTAACCTCACCTCTTCTTTCCAGAATGTGAGACTCACTTTGCAACTTCATCCTTTTCTAACATTGTAGCTTTTAGTACCTCACCACCAAGTGCACCTGGTGCCTTGTCAACCATTTGCCTCACTGGTACATTGGCCTGATTCCAAAATGAAGAGAACTTAATTCCAAAGAAAGAGACTCCCTGCACACAGTAGGCACTTCCTAAAGTTTGGTGATTTAAAAAGCTTATGAAAAATCTACCCTAGTGGTACATAAATTATCATGTGTGTTAGTCTAAACCAAAAAGGATAAGGCTTTGTACTTTATGCACATGGGGTATATTTCTCTGGTGTGATGGAGAGTAATGCAGGAAATATCTTTCCTTCCTCTCTTTCATCAAAACCAGTGGCCAGGTATCAGAAGAAACCATAGATGACCACCAGAAAAACCCAAAAGACAAAAACAAACAAAAAAGCCAACACCCCAAAGCAAAAACAAAAGCTAATCAGCATATTTCTTTCCCTGCACTAATTTAAGAAGGGCCTATGGATACACGTGTGACACCTAAATGGATGTAGAGATTTTCCTTTTGCACCACTTGAAGAATTTACTTCCCCTCTCTTCCCAATGCTAACCTTCTACCTGCCCTGACCCCCAGCAAACACAGATCTAACCATCCACACACACACACACAAGTCTGTGTTTTGTTCCCCTGGGATAAATTTCCAGTGAAATGAACGTTTCTACAGGAAAAAAAAAAAGATACTATCTTAGACCAGAGATTTGCACTCAGGAAGCTTAAATATCTATTTTTACTCTAATAATGCCCTAGAACCTTTTAACTATAAAATAGTAAACTAACTCCATTTCAGTTAGCTTTATCATAACTTTATTGCCTAACACAAAGTGTTACACCAAATGACTAAGTTTAAAAATAAGTTTGTTCAACCACACATTTAGATGTTTTTATTTTATTCTAAACAGTAGAATGTTTCCCTATCCAAGTTGATGAGTTCAATGTGAGTAGGAGGAAGGGGAAAAAAAAACAAAAACAAAGGGACACTCATTAAGAAATGAAGGCAGGACTTTTCTCGTGAAAACAGAAGGGCAAAACACACCTTTCTAAGGTAGTGAATCAGAGCCAACATTTTGATAAGAGAATGCACTTTGATCCACACTGATGAATCTGAGAAATATTCTGGGAGAGATGCCATAGACGATTGCAACAAATATTACTAGCAGATTCACAAGGCTATAATCACTATCGGTATCCATGGTACTGAGTTTCAAATTAACAGTTATTTTGGTTGTGTTCCCAAATTTAACATTGGGGAATTCTGGTTGCGGGCCTATCGTCATAAGGCAAATATATGTGTTGGTGTTAAAGAGCATTTTGAGATAATTAGACAATGCAGGATTAGTCAGCATTTACAAGAACAAGTTTGGGGTTTTTCAAAGTGTTCACTTAAATGACCCAATAGGTCTCCTGAAACCTTTGGTAAAGGTTTGTTTTGGATAAATTTCTAGTTCTGCATGAAATTCTAAATAATATAACTATTGCTTTTCAGAGTGTATTCTCCTTTTTAAAAAAATTCCCTTCCCCTTTACAACTCCATCCTTCATCCATACCATTTTTAGCCAAATGGCCAGAATTAACTGCTTAATATTTATATGGGAGTTTTGAGAGGAGGGCTTTCTCAAAATCAGAGTTTCTACCCCTTATTTAGCTTTACTTTCAGGCTATCAGACTGGAGGAGAATCATATCTGATAGTGATTTGGACTCAATAGGGAAATGCCAAAAATGCTCATCCAATTATTATACAGCCAAAGGAAGACAACCTAGTCTTGGATATAACAAGTTATCTTGTGGGCTGAGGAGCATGGATGGAGTAGAATTCATGGTGACATATAGTTAAGAAAGTATGTTTTCTTCCATCTTTGATAAGGAACGTAGACAGAGAAATATCCATTTTAACATCTTAAACACTAGGGACTTTCTATAATTCAAGAGTAAGGCCAGATACATGTCAGCCCCTTGAAAAGAGCAAGAGTCCCATGATTTTTTGAATGACTATACTGAAGGTAATGGACATTTCATTTATAACCAGTCTTATACACAAAAGGCCAGGGGCTTGAAATAACAGGTATTTGTACTGAGATTGCAGACTTTTTTAAGGAATGGGTGTACGGATAACCGAATTTTCCAGTTATTTAAATGTCAGCAAGAAAGCCTTTTGTTTTAAATGCTTATCTGTTACCTTGCCCAGCTATAGATGCTCTAACAAAATATTGAGCATCTTGCTGAGTCTCTATCATTATATTTATTAAATGTCAATTCTCATTTTACATTTATTTTAGATGAAAAGTTAAAAGAAGTTGGATTTTTTTTTCTTTTATTCAAGTCTTCTTATCAGCCTGTTTAGGATTTGCTATTCTCTCTAAAGTGGAGATGAGGGGGGAAAAATCCAACTGGATTTTCCAGTAATCAAAATTGCACTGATTTCTGAGGCATACAATAACCAGAAACAAGTAAAATGCATTTGGGGAAAACAACTGCTGTAAACCAGGTTAGTCAACATTATACTAAAGTGTGTCAGAAAATGCCAAATTAAAATCATGTATTAGGGAAGGGATGAGACTGGAAGGATTTTGGAATTCAGTCAATTATTGGAATGGAATGTCCTTTCCCCAGATATCTAGGCTTGTTCCCTCATCTTCTATGTCTCTGCTCATGTGTTAGTTTATCAGTGTGGCCCTTTCTAAATATTTTTCTCAAAATAGCAAACCTGCTCTGCCCCAGTACTCCTTATCACCATTTTCTGCAGGACCACCAAGGTGTGTTGAACAATGGCAGGGGGCAATATTCACAGAACACACACAGCCACCTGCTCCTTTGCACCTAACACTATCTGATACACCATACATTTTACATGCTTGTTTAGCTCCCTCCCTGGGAGCAGCGACTTTTGTCTGTTTGCTATTTTGCCGTATCTCCAACAGGCACATAGTAGGTGCTCAATAAATGTTTATGAAAGAACAGATTAATTTAAGCATCTTCTAAAGTTCTGATCTAAGAGCCCCTGACTTTAAATTATCTTTAACGGGAAAACCAGACACGAACCCAAACAATTACAATACAAAGACGTAAGAAATCAGTTGGGAAGGCTACGTTGGTTAAGAGCTGGTATTTCACCACAGACAAATGTACGACTCTATTCCCAAATTAGCCCTTATTGGCTGGCTGTATGACTTTGGGCAAGTTATCTAATGCTTCTATGCCTCAATTTACTCAAATAAAAGACGACTAAAAACAAAGGTCTACTTTTACAGGGCAGGATGAGTCAGTGAAGGGGAGGCACTTAGGTGCAAAGCACAGTCCTGCACTCATAAAAACTGCAGTCAATGCCTGCAGCGTCAGGACAATGTTCTGGTGGCAGAGCAGGGGATAGAAAGCTGTTTGTGGCACTGGGAAGGCTTGCCAGTGAGATAACCGACCTAGGAAGGAAGGAAAAACAGTCCTCAACATGCATACAATGAAAAGCCACATTGACTTTTCCTGTGCTTTAACCATGAAACTTCTTTTTAAAAATGAGAAATGGATCTACAAGTAATATGAATATGTAATCAGAGTAGAGGCTGTTCCAACTGGAAATAGGTTACTGACAAGTCTTTCTACTAAACAAGTCTGGCTTTAACCCTCCTTACATCTTCACTGATTTGCAATTCTTTCTAAAATGGAGTGTAGACAAAAGAAGTCCAGCTGATACTGAAATATGAGGCATTATTGCACTGAGGGGCGAGAAATGTCCTCCATAAACCACCCATCACCACCCCGATGCGGAGCTACTGTTGTAGTTGCTTTGGCTGCAGAGCGCTGCTAAGCAGAACCTGTTGTCCTTATCAAGAAAAAGGGCTAATTCAAGACCTGGACCAGCGGGTTTCAGGATCCAAATCAGAATCCTAAACCTAAACTAAAAAAGAAGCAAACCCCCTTCTTCAATCATGGTGAAATGACTCCATTCCCAATCTCTCTGCAGGCCCCAAACTCATTATAAGAATAGTTTCTTTAGGACAAGTCTTTCCCTCTCTACACTTGTCTTTAAAGAAAGTGATACACAGCTCTTGAGTTCAATTTCACCACTACTTGTGCTGTGACTTTGGTCAATATTCTAACTACTCTTTGGCAACTGGAGTTAAGAATTTTGCTCCAGGCTAGAACTCAGCTATATATACAGGCCTGACAGTTGTCCCCTCTTATATGCAACACTTTTATAGTAACATAATCATTATGGCTAAAAGGTAAAAAAAAGGGGGTGAGACAGGGTGGTATTACGTAAATTTCCCATTATCACAATCTTTTTGGATTGATCGAGATTCTAAAGTTTAGACCTACTAATAAATTCCAGACAATCCTTGTATTTATGTTGTGAGTCAGTGATGGGGATATGACTCAGATTTTACTACTCACTTTAAGGAATGAGAAAGCCAGAGCAAATTAGGTAGGGATGTTAGTAACCACTAAATCATAACTAGTTGAAAGACAACGGTTTCTTCTGGAGACACTTTGTTTCATGTTTCAAGTAACCACTGCCGCATGTTTAGGAAGCAAATATAAGTTATAAAAAGAGAGGGAAAAAAACAACTCAACTCTAATTTGAAGCCTAGCTCCACAACCATATTTCTTAGTCAAATTTTAAGTGCCCCAAAAGAAAATTTTCTGGAGTGGTAGAAATGGCGTATTTCTTCATTGGGTTGTGGATGACATGGGTGTGCAAAGTTCATGAACTCTATGCATTTTATTGTATACAATTTTTACTGCAATTTGAAGAAATTGGCCCTCACCTGAAGTTATGTTCAGGAGGAACTTACACTCAAAATGTAAACCTAGAATGAAACAACTTTTGAAACATCTACTTAAATAAAAACTTTGCAAAAATGACAAGTGCTAAAACAAGGGAAAATGTGGAAAGTACTCAAAATGTTTGAATTGTGCTATTTCATACATAATGAAAGTGAATTTAATCCAGTCGCATACCTTAAAACCCAACTCTCCATGCTAAACCTTTCAAACATCAAATGGTCATTAGTATGAAAAAAAGGTTCTCCCCAATCAAAAGAAGAAGAAAAAAGAATACTCTATTTTCATCCAAAAAAAAAAAGTCATTCATAACTACACAAGAAAAGATCATGAAACCTACAGTGTTCAGTTTATCTTTTTAAAAAAAACTGAGTTGTTTGGGTTCATTTTGGACTGGATAAGGAGTTCTAACTCCTTGACACAATCACAAGGAAATAGACACAATGCTGGTTGCCCAACCCCTAGTCACAGAGATAATAGTCTTGACATGTCCTGTAAATGGGGTGACCATATGTCCTGGCTTATGCTTATAGTCTGGGTTTATTAATAGCAGCCACTTACTTTCGAGTGTCAGTTTGGCTGATTGATTCATCAAGTGATGTGGCATTCTACCTATAAGGCCCAATGAGGTTTGGTCTCACTCCCACAATTCCCCTTCACTCCAGTCACCCAATACCTCCCACTCACCATGCACCCTCCAGCCAAACTGTTTTTGCTGTTCCCTTTTTCCTCCTCTCTTCTTCCAGTAAACCCCTACTCATCCTTCAGAAGTCAGCAAATGGCCCTTCCTCAAGGAAGCCTTTCTGTGGCAGTCGCAGCCCCCTTCTGTAGCTCTCACAGCACCACTTCACTTTTGTTCCCTTCATAGTATGTCTTAGGTCCATGTTTTGCATTTGTTTGGTAACTCTTTCCCTCACTAAGCTCTAAGACCCTTGAGTGCAGATACTGATTATTTTTGCCTGTAGTGCTTAGCACAATACTTGGTACGTAAAGGGACTCATCACGCATTTGGTAAAATGAATGTGTCAGATACAGGATGAAACACCATTTGTATTTTAACCATGTGAAATGACCCCAGGAGACTTAAAGAGGGTAGTGGGGAAAATGCAAGAATCAGGGAGATTTCTGGAAAAAGAACTTGTATCCAATGTTCCATTACATAAGCACTACATCTCTAACTCTATAACCATAACTACTGTCTCTAGGGATAACGGTTCTGACAACACTGGCCACCTAAACGTGAATTAGTTCCAATCTCTTATTCTTACACAATCTTAGACATTAGAAAAGCAAAGTGAGAGATTTAAAAAGGCTACACACAACTCCAAGCAGGGACTGAAACACACAGGGGCTTTAAGACTTCTGAAAGGGTCAAAGGGAATTTTGCCTATAAGTCTCTTGAAGTTCATTTAAGAATAGGGCCCATTGTTTCCTATACTATCGCAAAATAAATTAGCACGAAGCTTTGCAGGCTGAGTACCTACTTCATTGACCTATGTGGTAATGCTATACAACCCCGTAGCAAGCTACTCAATGAGGATACCTTCACATAGAAAAGGGGCTTGAATCTAAACCAAGAGAACCTGTGATCACTGACTCATTTATGACTGACTAGAGGAAATCAATGACATTAGTGATTCAAGCAAGCATTGCATCAGATTACATCACAAGAAGAAACCCAAACCCAAACTGGTAACTTATAAAAAGGCTGCTTTTCTTTGCAATAAAGAAGTACCCACACTATCCTAGATTGAGAAGAGATTAAGAACCGCTAAATTGCTTGATAATCTCTTGCAAACCCTTGGCCAAATGCAAATGGCTTGAAGGGCTGTAAACCCTGGGAGAAGTCAACCTACTTTATATAGCAAGAAGTTGGGAGGATTAAACAAGATAATGGATGCAATTGTGCTTTGAATTGGCCTACTTTGTTATACAGGGTCAGTAGTACTACTCCACCTCTCAATTTAGTGTCTTCAGTATACACAAAGGATCTGAAGGATTCCTTCTATTTTGTCTTTTACTGAGAAAATAGCTCTAAAAACCACAATCTTTTAAGGACCCAGCTCAGGAAAGCCTAAAAATAAAAATGAAAGCCTGGGTTATCAGTTCCCTTAAAAAAAGTTTGGGGGGGGGGCGCGGGGGAGGGAAGGAGATAATTCATTTTCCGTCCTATATTATTTCAAACACACAAGTACATTCCTGGTTAAAGCAGACTTTCAAGAAACTCAAAATCACAAGACATCAAATTTTCAAAAAAAACAAGAAAACAATTCTGCTATATTTAGTTGGCTTCCATGACAGTGTTCAAATTCCAAAAATCCCACCATTCATTGCTAGATGTTTTCTTAGGTTTATTTGATCTTGACAACAGACTCATGCCCAAAGTCGAAAGTACAGGTCAGGATTCTAATTCATTCTTCTGTTGAGTCCAAGCTTAGTATTCTTTACTCTAAATCCCAACTTTCTCTTAAAGAATGAGGTCTAGTTTTAAGAAAGCATATTCCTCCTGAAAAGGTTTCAAGGCTGAAAATAACCAAAGATGGCCAACTAGCAAAGAGAAGTTAAAACATTCATGTTCTAATAATGTGAAACAAGGGAAATCACACTTGATCTTAGCCAAAAGGCCGAGAAGCGATAAGGGAAATCATATACCACAATATACCAGTGGCTAAGAGCTTGGGTTCTAGGGGTAGAAAGGCTTGAGTTCAAATTATGAAATTGGTTATTTATTAGCTGTTTAGCTTTGGGACAAATTACTTAAAGCTATCTAAACCTCAGTATTCTATCCATAAAATGAAGATTGAAAAATACCTACCTGCAACCTCACTCAGTTGTTGGGAAGTCAAATAAGGTATATTGTTAATCTGAAGGCTCATGTGCAATTTATAGGAAATACAACTCCACTTAAGTCTATTGACTGGAAGGAACAAAACTGTCATAAATCAAGAAGACCAGAAAATGCATTCAATCCTGTTTATAGTTCAATTGCCAAGTCTACTCATCATTTTAGGCCCATGCCTACTTACAGAATCTTCTCAAATGAAGTCCAATTTATTAGTCATCTTTCCCTTCTAAAAATTAAGGTATGGCTCAAGAACAAAGAAGGGGAGAAGATACAGAGAACTTCTGGTTTAGCTGTAATCGCGAAAAGAACAATCATTGATCTTACAAATGTTAACTCAGTTCCTTGGACAACCATCCATATTAATAAAATGAATTTCAACACATACCAATACATAATTGAATGTAAAGGAGCATAGGATTTCAAACGGTATACTAAATTTTGGATATCTTTTGCTGCAAAAGAAGATGCCCTTATTTTACAAATAAGGACTTATGCAGATAATCTAAAATTAGACATGACAACCCTCTTTGGATTATTACAACAGTTTCAAGAGTTATCACTTGAAGAATAATCACTATTTTTACCATTTTAGTGATAAACTAAAAAATTCTCAATGTTTTTGATCATGCACTCCTACCAATAAAATTTTGAATGCATCCCGTATTTATATATAATTTATAAATTGTAACACATGCTTTTGCATATAAACGTATGTAAAAATATTTTAAGATAACATAACTTTGGAGATGACCCAACTAGAGAATTATTAAAAGTAAATCCAGGGGGACGGATGTGGCTCAAATGGTTGGGTGTTCCTCTCCCATATGGAGGGACCTGGGTTCGATCCCCAGGACCTCCGGGTTAAAAAAAAAAAAAAAAAAAAAAAGTAAATCCACCCATGAATACGTTTTCTAATCATTTGTAAATGATAGTGTTTGATGTAATACTCTCCAAATCCAGGAATCTAGTCAACTGTTTTTCCTGCCTTGTGTCCCCATTGTGATGTTAAGTGTTTGGCCAGTACTTATTCATCCTTCTACTACCAGACCAGGTAAGGGGTCACAAATGGCCTTTACAACTTAAAAGTAAGAGGAAAGAGACACTGTTAATTGTCAAGTGGTTTATAACACAGCAAAAAAAAATATTCTCCCTTTATAAAAAATACCGAGACAAAAGCATAACCACTATTATTTGAATTTCTTTAAAAACATCTTCAGGAGTATGCTTTATGCTTCCCATCCACTCCTCCCCCAGGTCCAGTTTCCACTTAGGCCATAAACCGGTACTACCACTCTGACCTGCATATTCATAGAAACAAATTTATTGCAGACTTTGTCCCAGATTCATGGAAGTGGAGAATCCCTACTGGAGTGATTACTACTCTCTGCCAAAAAATTGTGCTAGCAGAAATACACCTATGATCACAGCAGAACAGTTTTTATCATTAAGCCTTTCCCACTTTTCATTTACCCCATCCTTTCTTTTTTTATCCAACCCTAGGTCTTGAATCATTTGATACTTCAGCATCAGTACTCTCTATAGTTGCACAGAATTCCCAGAACACTGCATTTTCCAACACTAAAATAAGGATGATGAAAAGGCTCATATAAAAGTCAGTCATTATACTCCAAAATGTTTCTTGCATGATTATTCAACCATCAGATGACAAGAAGCATTAAAAAGTAATCTAGAATACTATGAATGGAAACCTTACCATTTTACTATTTGTTTGACACAATATATAATGCCAAAAGAAACTGATAAACTAAGTTAAAACTGCAGTCAATTTGGATAGATTGTATGGTATGTGAATATATCTCAATAAAACTGCTTTTGAAAAAAAAACACTGCAGTCAACAAAACTGGTGTCAATTATACTATATAAACTATTGAGGAAATAGTGTCAATGCTCATTAATACAATCTAAGGCTCACTTGTTCAGCTGGCATTGCAAAGCTGCCAAATTTAACATCCGGCTTAACAATGTTCCTTTCACCTTATGCTATTCTCAGATGAAAATGTAAGAGCTATAGAATTAAATTAATAACATACAAATATAAATTCCTGTTCTACCTGTAGTCCCATTTATTCATGTAAACAATTTAAGGACTCACTTAAGAGCTTGGTTTGGTTAGTAGCTCAAACTATTTTACTACAAAATATTTTTTTCATGCTGTTCTACTGTTACCTAATGCTCCAAACATCAATAAGAAATTGCTGTCATATTGTGACAGCAGCCATCTACTAAAAAGTTCAACTGCAGAGACTGAGGTGAGCTAAACTATTTGTAGTCTGTACACCTTCAGATAAGATATCTATTCATTTAGACAATCCGAAGTGTACTTTTTGAAGTCTCCTGTGCATATATACACCTATTCTCAAAGTTTATCCCCATAGTTTGTCAACAGCAGCTTACTGCATTATCTGAAATAGGTATGAAAAGGGGAAATATTTAAACTTCAATATGCAAAACACTTTATCATACTTTTCTGTAAAAGGGAAGGTGAGGGAGTATTAGAAATGTTAAAATTCAGAGGTAAGAGTCTAAGAGCAGATTTGTTCCCAACATTAAAGGAAGCCTGAAAAGCTTTAGACAACACTAGATGTCAGAATACCAACTATTCTCTTTACTTGAAGGCTGATTCCATAATCTGTTAAAACCCACACAAAATAAAATTACTTGCAACTGAAGGGTGTTACAGTGACTTAAAGAAACTATTTGTACAAATGTACCAAAAAGCAATCTTCTGGTGGCCTTTCCAGTTTAAAGTTGCAGAAATATGCAAATTAAGGGTAAGGACCTATGATTCCCATTCCAGATCAGAGGGAAACAGCTACATTATCCTGTATGAACTCCAATTAACTCTTGCTCTGCAATCCACTTTAAGCCTTACATTAGAGACTACTTGTATTTGGCAAAAACGAAAATAATTTAAACTTTAGAAAATAACATTCCTCAGAAATTTATTGCCAATAATAACTGATTACTGGTGCCCATGGCAGCTAATAATTTTTAAATTATTTTTAAGAAACTTTTTTAATGCAGACTTTTTACATCACCTATTAAATAAAAATATACAATTGGCATAAATGAACACATGGCACACATCTGCATGTGCAGACAACAGACACTCCAATGTTTTTTGTTGAAATAGCAAAGCAAAACATTCCCCAAAAGCAATGAACAAGAAATATCAAACAGTTACTGTACTGCAGTCTTAAGCTCAGCTCTATTGTCTGGGGGACCAAAAGGTTAAAGTCACAGGAAACAGCTGGATGCTAGGTCTCAGACTGATGTTTGCAAGCCTTAAAGAGGAACTTTAGCAAGCAGCTCCTCACATACCAGACACATCACCTGAATTCTAAAAAACATTTTTATTAAGAAGTTCTCTTCCTGCTGAATTTATAAAAATAACAGACTGATGTCAAATCTTCAAAAACAATTCTCTATTTTATAACAGGTTTTATGACATAATTTTTAGGGACTAAAATATATTCCTTAACTGTCTAGAAATTTTCACTTTGCCGTAGGTCTGCAAAACTCCATCTGTTACCAACCTAGCTTTCAAAGGAATTACAAGAAACAGTTGGCTAACAGTAACAGCACCTGAGTGAAACCACATAGCCTAGAATACCAGTATGTATTTATTGCAAATTCAAGTTTGAAAGTTTGGGGGGGGCGGTGCTTTTCAAAAAATGGATAGTCCATGTGCTATAGTCAGAGAAATTCAAACTCCCAGGATGGTCTGCCAATAAAGTGTAGACACCACTGTAATCTAAATACCTATATGTTTAACTACGTATTCCTTTGTAGTCTACAAAACTAGAACATAATCTTAAAGGTTTGAAGTAATTTAGATTGTACAATATTTCCAGTGTGAACCTATTTACATGTATTAAAAATTAAAAAGCCAAGATATAGTAAGTTATTTAACTGTGCAGACAGCAAAACTCCAATATTCCACTGGAAAACCATTTGTAATCTTCTACAACCAGAGAATTACCAATGTCTTTATCATATGGGTACTGGAGCAAGGTACACCATCAGCATTCCCAATGTTCATTTGTTTTTAGAATTTTTCTGAAATAAAAATCTGAAAATGAATCAGTCAACATTTCAATTTTTGTAAATAAAAAGTTTATAAACATACCTTTTGTTGAATTCCAGCTTAGTGATTTTTATGTAAATCTTGCAGCTGATGAAAAGCAACAATCAACCAATCTCTCTCTGCAGTGATTAGCCTGTTCATTAAGACTATGGGTCATCTGCCCCAGGACTTTCTAATTGAACAAGGAATCCATCGGGGCAAAATAATTGCTTTTCAAAGCAGAATGGAATAGACATTTATATCTTCACTTCAACAGGGAAGCAGTAAAACGTAATCCTTCTGAGTATCTTTTTTTGGTAGATGTTACCTTTGTCTCTTATCCTCATTTCATGAGATTAGCCTGTGAATGTGTCCATGTTTTGACATTATAGACTTTTTTAAAAAAGTCACCCTTTTGTTTCCTCTAACACCTAAATATGCACATACAAATCATCTTCATCTCTTATCAAATGTTTTTTCCAGCTTGACCAGTGCAACTGACATTCACATAGCTTATAGAACCTAAGTCTTCTGAAGAAAATATTTCTTTCAGCTGAACCTCTATAATCATGACAAGAGATTGATTAAAATGCCAAGATAAGAAACAATTTATTATAGAGAGAAGAAAATTTTCTCATCCAAAATATAGAAATCTGTACAACTTTGCCACAATCAATATACATGAACTGTACAAATTTACACCAGTTCATAATTTACCAAATAAAAGATGACTAACAAAGTTCACAAAATAGATGGTGGTTCGTGGAAAAGACTTTTACCCAATTAAGTACAAGGAAAGTTACAAACCAGACCTCCACTTTCTAAAAATAAGAAGTTTACTCAGTCTTAGAAAACTACAAGCTAGCAAATGTACAGAGAGCTGGCTGGTGCTAACACCACAGTTGAGACAGTGTCTTTTTAAGGGTCTTTTTTAAAGCCTGTTGCCATGGCAGATTCTGGTCACTTGATAGTTTCAAGGCCAAAAACACAATACAAGGTCTGACCATTTCCCCAGGTCATGCTTATTAGTTTTGTCTTATGTACATTTATACATATTTAAGTGCTAGGTAAAAGTCTTGTCATAAAATTTCCAGTACTACCATGTTTAAAACATTAAGTTTTCCTATTGAGCTGCCAAAAAGGATAACGATAACAATTTTCAAGTGTGATAGTGCAAATTTCCTCTGCAAGATCTACCGCAGAGAGAGATTCTTTGAAATACAGATTTGCATTAAAGGGATTGATGTAAAAATTAGGTATAATGTCTGGGAGAAACTGAACCCACCCTAGGACTTCACTCCCTAGCAAATAAAGTGATCATTTACTTGGACTCACAGGCTAGTAAATCATTGAAAGGTACTGTCCAAACTATGGCACTGTCACTTAAAAAAATTTTTTTTTACCATTCTATCTTGTGCCAGATCTTCACAGCTGTGACATGGTTTAAATTCCATAATCCATCCCCAAGAGGAGCCCACCCAAAGCAAAAATCAAATTTATCCATCCATTATAAGATGATCCATCCATAGACTATATCTTAACCTGATACAGTCATCATATTGTAGTTTTTGGAAGGGCTTGTTCTGCCCAAGAGAAGTTCCTCCTTACAGCTGATTCTGCTGTCTACCATTTGCACGTTGGTGCTGTTTTGAGTGCTACCTCCTGCTGGTGAGGCTTCATACAGCACACAGATGGAGCCATCCTCTCCAATTCTGTAGGACACTTCGTAGGGGTCAACCCAAAGTGTGAGTTCGCTTGGGAGAAGCCTGAACAGCTCCTGACTGCTCAGTCCAATTCGCTGTGCTGCCTGTCCAATCAGAGGATCCATTTTATGGTTGATGCGAATACAACGGTAACCTGATCCTTTGCACGGCTTTTCTGGGAACCAGTGATGTTTATAATGTTCTATAGGGGAAAAAAATAGAAGAGAGAAACAAAGCTTAGGTGGTTACTGTTAGCTCCCACTGTAGTTTCTTCCTCCTACTGGAAGTGGAATGGAAAAGAAAACTACCAACTTTTAAAAATGTTCAGGATTGCATCCGTTGCTGCTCGTATGCGGGAATAGAGAAAGATCAGGCAGGGTGTTAGAAATAACACAGTACGGGACAAAACAATCTCCCGGAACAAACCCGCTGAGCGGACCGAACAGGTATCACAAGTACAGCCTCCGCCAGCCGGGAAACCGGATGGCACCGGCGGCCAGGCGGGAACCTGTTTACTTTCTCCACCCCACCCCAGCCTCACACTGGAGTTTATAGCTTTGGAGGAGAGTAGCATCACCGGACTGTTAACCCCGAAGGGAAGAAAAACAAGCAACCCTAAACCACACTCTGGGCAGGGCTGTAATTGTACCGGTGACAAATCCGATGATTAATGGGCAGGGGTAGGAGGCGCGGGGAGGCTGCACGTCCGTCCCGCACTGGCTCCATACCCCCAGGCCTGGCCGCCGACCCGGCAACGGTTGGAGGAAGTTGGGGGAGGGAGCGTCGAACCCACCCCAGCCCCGCGGCTCCTTTGTCCCCAAATCGGCAGACGGTCCTCGGGCCGCTGCTCCCGCCTCGGTGGCTTTTAGTTTCTTTGTTGTGCGTGTGTTTTCCTCTCCCCTCCTTTTGCCAGCGGGGCCGGGGGGCGCCCTCAGCTCAGTCCCCAAACACTCTCCGGGACGCGCCGTTAGCGGATCCCAAGCGCGCCGCGCCCGGCCCGGGGATACGGGGCCCGAGTCCCCCCGACACGCCCGCGGTTCCCGCCTGTCGGGCCCGCTCACCTGCCAGCAGCTCCTGCAGGCTCTGGCTGAAGGTCTGCAGCTGTCGCTCGCTCGTGAGCCCCTTGGTGCGGAGGAACTTGGAGATGAAGGACACCGCGGCGGCGATCTCGCCTATCATGGTGGCAGCCCGGGTGTAGAAGGGATGCATGGGGGCGGCGGGAGGGGGCGGCCCGGGGCGGCCGGGGCTCGGCGGAGCGGCCCCGACGGCGGAGCGGCCACCCCGGGCTCCCTCACAGGGCAGAGGACTGAGAGGAAGAGAGGGCTTGAGGGGCGGACGGCTACTTTTTTTTTTTTCTCCTTTCTTTTTAGTAAAAAAAGTTATTTTCGAGACAGGAGGCGGCAGGAGAGAGAAAGTGGCGAGCGACGGCGGCCTGGTCACATCGCTCGGACCTCCCCAGCCGCCTCCGCCTCCAGCTCCGCAGCCTCCGAAGTTCCCAACAGTTGCATTTCCAGCTCCGAGAGGCGAAGAGATGTAGGCGCCGTGCAGCACTTTTTATAGCGACGCGGAAAGGAAGTGGCGTAGCTGGAGCGTGACGGCCGTCGCCAGCCAATCCGGAGATCGCACCATTGTGACGCAAGCAGATTCGGAGCCGGAGGGGGCTGAAAGGGGCTAGGGGGCGGGTCCAGAGACCGGGAAGAGAGGGAGGAGCTGACGTAATCCGCTTGTAAACAAATAAACCCCGAGTGGCGGCTGGAGACCGAGGAGTTGTGTGAACGGGCGGAGGAAACCGAGGGTGCGCGTGTGAAAGCTCCACCTCCCGCCCTAGCTCCTCCTTCCTGCTTTCAACTCGAGGCCCTGTGCCAGGGCAGCCTTTTGCAGGAGTGCGCTTGCGCACGAGATTGTTGCTGTGCGGAAAAAATCCTTGCTCCGGCTGTGGCTACGCGCGCGCCGGCTGTTCGGATGGTGTAGCACGTCTGCGGAGCCGGCCCCCTTGCTACTCGGTGTTTACATCTCATCCCCGCTCCTCGGTCTGTGTGGCTGCCTCAGCAGCAGGCGGAGCGTGCGGCGGGGCCGAGCGTGGGCGCCGTGTTGTAGATGCGGGCGGGCGCAGAGCCGCGTGGCGAGCTGAGCGCGGAGGGAGCGGGCTGTGGCGGTGCGTTCTGCCCAAAGACCCCGCCTCAGGTTTCGGGGTCTCGGGTCCCCCAGCAGTTGTGCTGCCAACTCTAGGGAACTGTTTCTGTTCAACACTGGGACTGGAATCGGGGAGTGTCTTTGTAGACGTTTAATTGCAAAACATGAATAAATAAAAGGTTAGTAGGGCATTTTGTGGTGGTGGTTTCAGTAACTTAGGAGTGAGGAGTGGAGTGGCAGCCTTACCTGAATCCAGTTTAATGCCCATAGGAAGGCCAGTTACTGACGATCAATATAACGCAGACCTTGTAAAGCTGTATAATGCATTTTAGAGCGTGTATACCCAAGACCAAATACTGGTTTTCATTTTTCTGGTGCAAACAAATACAGTCTGAGCTTTAGCGTTCTGCTGCTTTCTATATCGAAAAAAAAAAAAAAGATGTGCAGCTTATGGAATGGATGTATTGGATGTAGACATTTAAATTTACTTGAAACCCTACTTGTAGAACTTTTGAGGGAAAAAAAAATACTGGAACGAAGGCGTGAGCCTGCTAAAACGATTAGGCCTAAGAGAGTAACTCCAACTCCATTAAGGAAAAAAAACGAAACAGATGAACAAGAGGCAGGCAGATGGAGAAAGAGAACGAGAAGCAGAAGGTGAACTCTACCAGATGGAAATAAATATCCTGAGTTTAGCTGGTCATCAATATTGCAAAACACACCTTTGAATTTGTTATGGTGTTCTGTTTTGTTTTTTAAATACTGAGTCAAAGGGTATAGAAAAGAAGAGCTATGACTTGTTTTAAAGTAGCAGAAGAAAAGGTGGTATTGTTTAAATTAAATAAGTAAAATAAACTGGGTTTGAACGAATACATTCTAGGTTATTTTTTCATGAATACAAATAAGTAGGGTAAAAAGGAAAAATATAGTGTTAAAAACATTTGACTTGGAAAGCATTTTCTTTGAATAAATTGTATCTAAAATAATGGTAAATAAGGAGTTTTTTTTTTCCCTTTAAAGCACTTTTCAAATAGAACTGTGCTTAAATGTCTTTATGAATTCCTTCACTAGGGCAGTGAAAAACTTCTTTTCAAAAAGGAGATAAAAGCATAACATTGTGAATATAATTTACACCAATGAAGTGAATATTTGAAAGAGGTTGAAATGGGAATATATATAAAAATATATATAAAAATAGTTTTATATATGTTACCAGAATAAAAATTAAAAACAAGCAAACAAAAAGGAGATATGGGTGACATCACCCTAGAACAAGTTCTTCCCTTCCCCCGTTCACCCTTAATTATCTGCTTTACGCATTTCCCTAACATTATCAGTCATTTGAACGTTGGATTAGAAATCAGGTAAAAGGTTTTCTCTTCCAAGCCTGGTCACTGACTTGGATCCCCAATAATTCTGAGTGGAGTTGACTCATCTTCAAAACAAAAATAATCAAATTAATAAAATCCTAGGATTTAAACAGAAGTTTTAAAGCCCAAATTCTCCGCACTACCATTTAACTGCCTTCCCAAGCAGCAGCTGGACCCCTTCTGAAAGCTTTATAAAACCATTAAGTAGGTTTAACCCACATATTTGTGGAATTTTGCTTTTCCCCATTGAGATTTTTACTATGTGTGCTTCTCACCTTAAATTGTTCCTTTAAGAGACAAATGTATTTAAGAAATTATTCAGGGAACTATCTGGGGGAAGGAGCACTCAGAAAAATGGAAATAAATATTAGTCCTAAATGCAAACCTTACAATGTTAGTTGCTAATAGTTTTCAATTCTGGACATACATGTGTTTAACATTTTAAAAAAGTTCCGTCAGGCTATTCTGAACCAGAATTCAAGTCAGTATTTCTCCATAGCTTTTGAATTATGAAGACACTTTCTTATGCTGTTATGCTAAATTACGGGGCTGTCTTCCTGGCTCTGTGTCCTTGGGCAGGTTAGTCAACCTCAGTAGTAGAAGAGTAGTATATATTCCACAAAATGTTTGAGGATGAAACAGGATAATCCACAGAGATTATGTAGCCATGCTCAACACTATGTAAGCATTCAAATATATATTAGCTGTTGGTATTATTACCAGAAAATTTGATATTTATTATTATCAAATTCATTTCCAAAACCTAGAACATTTCTTCTCACCACATATAAATCACATTAGGAAATCTGTCAAAACAAATTCAGAAAATGAACCTGTGTTTCTAAAGACGTTTGCAAATAAAAGCACATATGCCAGGTCTTTGGAGACAGTGCTGAACAATTCAGAAAGTACTTGCTATAGAGCTAACTGTTAGACAGCTAACCAGAATTTCAGAAGACTGGTGATTTATGTTCCTCTTCCTCAGCTCAAATGTTACTAGAACAATTTACTCTGGACTAACAAATCAGGTTTCCCTCTAGACTTTGAGTGTGGTGAGGTGTTTTCTGTTTTGTTTTTAAAACATCTTTTTTATTAGAGAAGTTGTGAGCTTACAAAACAATCATGCATGGCGTGGAATTCCCATACATCACCCCTCCACCAACACCTTGCATTGTTGTGGAACATTTGTTACAGATTATGAAAGAACATCATCAAAGTATTACTACTGGCTGTGGTCCATAGCTCACATTTGGTATATTTTTCCATACACCTCCCTATTATTAACACCATGTATTAGTTCGTGAGAGAATACTCGTTTGTACTATTAACCACTACCCATCATCCACCCAATGGTTCATTGTTATACAGTCCCATGCCTTGTAGAATCCATCCAAAGTGTACACTCAGTGGCTCTTACTTTTATCACAAAGTTATGCAGTCATTGCCTCAGTAAATTTGTGAACGTTTTCCTTAGTCCAAAAGAAAAACTCCTATATCCCCCTATCATTGACCCTTAGCATTGATATAGTACCTTTTTTGACATTGATGCAAGAATATTACAATATTGCTCTTAACTATAGTCATAAGTTATATTAATTGTATTTTTCCCATGCGTCACCATATTCTTACACCTTGTAATAGTGAAGTACATTTGTTCTAGTTCATAGAAGAACATTCTTGTATTTGTATTAACCACAGTCCTCATTCACCACCAGGTTCACCATGTTATTCAGTCCCTAGATTATTCTCTAGCTTTCTTTCAATTGACGTTTATAGCCCAAAACTACCCCTTTTAGCCACAATTCCATTTATAAACCAGCCATATTAGTTATTGAGTACTGTGTTTTTAAACACAAAAAGAGAGAGAAAAAAAATCCTCTATTTCATGGACTTGCAAAAATTAGGGATCAACACGGGGTTGAAAACCTTTTATTTGCCAAAGACATTTTTTTTAAATCACATTGCCATCTGCTATCACTATCATTTTTGGAAAAAGATAACAGTCTAACATGCCAAAAGTAGGAAAGGCATTAACAACAGAATAAAGCATGGTCTTTTAAATTGAATAAATTTAAAGTCACTGAATGTCACTTTTTGCATTTTACCATGGTCTTGCATTTGGGAACTCATCTAAAATAATAAACTATGTGTAATATAGCAATGGATTAATCTATTATTCATTTCATAAGCTATTCCCACTTCTTGGAATACCTCCTTCCTTTTCCCTTTACCTGGCTAATTTCTGCTCATTATTCCTGAATAAATGTTTCTTTCTCCAAGAAGCCTTCCCATACCCTCTAGACTTGAGTAAATATTTATAGTCTTCTGCTTTCCCTTGCCCTGACTCTGGTACATATCATATTAAATTTACTATGCTTACTAGTCTCTCTTCTTTTTTAGTTTATAAGTCTTTATGGGCAGGCAGTTTGTCATTCACTATAACACACCACACCCTCCCAAGGCCTAGCAAAGAAAGAGCCCAGCACATAGTAAATGCTCAATAATTATTTTTTGCATGATGTTAAAGAGGGAGATCAAAATGTATATGAATTGAAGACATCATGTTGAGTGAAAGAAGGCAGACACAAAAGGACAAATATTGTATGATTTCACTTATATGAAATAGATGAAACATGCAAATTCAAAGGACAGAAAGTAGATTATAGGGTACTACAGACAGGGGTGGGGAAGAGGAACTTTCAGTTTCTGTTTGGGGTGATGGAAAAGTTTTTGTGATGGTTGGTGGTAATGGTAGCACAGCATGTGAATGTAATATCCCTGAATTGAATACTTAAATGGGAAATATTTATTATACTGTATATATGTTACCAGAATAAAAATTTAAAACACAAACAAAATACACAAAAATACATGCAAGTAAATCAAATAAAAATCATTGCAATTTGCCAGGTTAAAAAGATAATATAGTATTATTTATTCCTTAAAATTGGACAGTCAATATTTGAGGGGAGAAAATAAGTACTCAACTGTATGGCACTTTTTCTCTGGCTGCCATAAGTGTTAGATTATTGTATAAGTTGCTTCTGTAGATAAACGTTGTTTTAGGATAGACTGCATTTCCAAAGCAAATGAAATACAGACCAAAGTGACTTGGACATATTGCTTAGAAATAATTGTGGTAACATCCACATGCCCCTATATAGGTTTTCTGCTTCACTTCCCCTTATACAGATACATTTTGGTATTCTTATATCAGGTGTCAATTTGCTTGTGTGCAGCTCTCATTCTCTCATATTGTCATTCTATCCTGAAGTTGCTGACAAGTCACCTTTACTAAGCTCTAAGTCTCTCCCACCTCAGGATTCCTGAGTTATTGTTGGGGAAATTTGCAGAATTTTTTTTTTTTTGAGCAGTTGTAAGTTTACAGAAAAATCATACAGAAAGTACAGAATTCTCACATACCAAACCTCTTCCTAACAATACACAAAGTAGTCCCTATTATTAACAATTTGTATTAGTGTGGTACTTTTGTCATAATTGACTAATATTATAATTATATTATTAAAAAATCCATAGTTTACATTAGGATTCATTCTTTGTGTTGTACATTTATTTTTTTCATTTTTATTTTGGTAACATACATAGAACCTAAAATTTCCCCTTTAACCACTTTCAAATATGTGATTCAATGGTGTTAATTACATTCACAATGTTGTGCTGCCATCCATTACCAAAACTTTTTCTACACCCCAATCGAAACTCTGTACCTAAGAAGCATTCACTCCCCATTGCTCACCCTGACTCTTGACCCTAGTAACCTATATAATTTCTGACTCTATGACTTTGCACACTCTATTCCATATAAGTGAAGTCATACAATATTTGTCCTTTTGTGTCTGGCTTATTTCACTTATCACGATGTCTGGCAGGTACATGCGTGTTATAGCTTATGTGAGAACTTCATTCCTTTTTATGGCTGAATGGATAAACAAAATGTGGTATGTATACACAATGGGATAGCATTCCAATTTTTTTTAAATGGCTGTGTTACAGTTAATTTATTTGTTAATATATTTGCATCCTTCCCCACCTCATCCCTCCCCACCCTGAAGGCGCATTCAGAGGTCACAGACTTCCAGGCTGAGCCTCCAGGCCAGTGGGCTAGCTGCACTCACTAAAGATACATTTATTGTGAACCTACTTCCAGATGCCAGCTCAGTAGCTCTGATGCTTGCCCTCAGAAAACGCACAGCTTAGCCAACATGCACAGTGAGAGTCTGAGTGGGAGCGTTCTTTGTAGAGTGTTACTGGTGCTAGAGACAAGGCATTAATTTTTCTGTTGTTTGGGGGTGGAGGAGGATAAGGGAGCCCCCCAAATGAATGGTCTCTGCTGAGTCAGTGAATTTTACCCATGCTTAGGTCTCCTTGGAAGGAAGAAAAGGAGGAGCCTAATCTTGGTGTACCTTAGGGGATTAAACCAAGGGCGTTAAATTTTTGGAAAAAAAAACTTGTGGATGGAGGGGGAATGGGCTGCTTTAGCGTATTTTGGGCAAAGAAATGATAT
>JAQZBX010023948.1:0-30495 GCA_029593785.1 Cabassous unicinctus
TCAGTGGGTGGAGACCCACATAATGAGCGGGAAGGTGTTGGACTCCCATCCTGGGGAGTTCTGTTATGTTCTCAGATAGAGGGGTAGGAGTCTCTCAAGAGCATAGGCAGTGCCTAATAGGGGAGGACAGGCCAGTATGTCAGGCCCTCAATGTTGTTGCAAGTAACTATGAATCTTGTTCTTCAAGGAGTGAAGCTTGGTGGTTGACGTGGGTCCTGAGGGGAGAGGGAGGGAGGAATAGAACAGATGGAACATGGGGCATTTTGGGAGACATGGAAGTGTTCTACATGATCTTGCATTAATGGATATAGGCCATGTTAAATTTCATCAAAATTTACAAAAGTGTATGGTCCAACTTGTAACCCATAATGTAAATCATTGACCATGGTTAGTAGCAATGTTTCAATATTTGTACATCAATTGTAACAAATGTACCATCCACATGTAAAATGTTATTAATATGGGAAAGGGGGAAAGGGGGAGGATTCTGCACATGACTTTCCTGCAACCTAAAGCTTCTTTGAAGACAAAATGAAAAAAATAAGACACCGGGGGAATAAACAGAAGAAAATGTCACTGTACATAGATGACAACAGGTTTTACAGTGATGGAAGACATAATGTCAAAAAAAATTTTTTAATTTTATATTTTTTATTATTGCAAAATTTTAAAAATTTTAAAATTTTGTTATTTTTAAAGCTGTCATGATTTCATTTTCTTATTAATTGTATTTAGTTATTTTCTTGGCTTCATTTTTGAAGAGGTTTTGGATAACAGAAGGGTTACAACTGTGGCAGGGGAGGATCATTGGTGCGGGGGTCAGTGATGGGAGATGCATGGGAGGAGGTTCACCTGGGGCATACCTATAAGGCATATGAATGTGTTCAAGTGTTCATGGGGCATTGTCATGGTGGATGGAGATTCACACAAAAACTGAAAGAATTTTGAATTCCCATCCTAGAGAGCTCTGGCGCATTCTCTAATGGGACAGCTAGAATTCCCCGAGTATAGGGGCAGTGACTAGTGAAAGAGGATGGACCTTTGATGGGCCCTTGATTGTGATGACTGTACTTATGAATCTTTACTTTTAAAAAATATATATTTTAAATTTATTTTTAAAAAATACTTAGATTACATAAATTGTGACATAAAAAAATGTAAGAGATTCCCATATGTCCCATTCCCCAGACCTTCCACTTTTCTCCACATTAACAACTTCTTTCATTAGTGTGGTACATTCATTGCAATTGATGAACATATTTTGGAGCATTGCCACTAAGCATGGACTGTAGTTTACATCGAAGTCCCCTCTCAATTAGAGGTGGAGTGGGCATCACCATTCCAGAATCCTCAGGATTGGAAAATAAAATATGGCTAGAGTAGACTTACTGGTGTTCTACTATAGACTTATTGTGATTCTAGCAATGAAAGAAATTATATCATTGATGTGGAGACAGGGGCCCCGGAGGTGCTGAAGTCAGGGAGAGGGAAAAAGAGGTATAATATGGGGACATTTTCAGAACTTGGAATTGACCTGGATGACATTGCGGTGACAGATACAGGCCATTATATATCCTGCCATAGCCTACAGAATTGAGTGGGAGAGACTGTAAAACTACAATGTAAACCTTTACTTTTGAAATTGAAACAGCCTAGTTTTATAGGGTGCCTAAGAGTTACCTCCTGAGGGCCTCCTTGTTGCTCAAATGTGGCCTCTCTCTAAGTCAAACAGGGTATAAATGCATTACCTTCTCCCTAGCATGGGACATGATTCCAGAGGATGAGCCTCCCTAGCACCGAGGGATTACTACCAAGCACCAACTAGCAATGCAACTTGAAAAGACCTTGACCAAAAGGGGGAAAGGGTAAAGACAAATGAGTTTATATGGCCTAGAGTCTTCAAAGTGAATTGAGAGGGCATTCCAGAGGTTACACTTCTGCACATCTCAGCAGGATCTCATTGACTGCCAAAGTAAATATTGCTTCAAATAGATGGGCTCTTGCGGGCTCTGGAGACATCCAGACACTATAGGCAGGGCAGACAGCTCAGGAGTTTGGTGCCCTGCCAGAGGACCCTACTTTGTAATTTATGCTCCCCAGTGTGACAAGAGTTGGACTCAGTTGTAGTTTCCCTACACATGGCTCTTCTACCCCTTCTATTTGAACCTATAGTTAGTACTAGAGTTGATTGGTATATGTCCAAGAGACTTAAATCTTTGGTCCGTCCATGTGCCAGTTGGGCCCTGAGTCTCAACAGAGTTGCAAATCTATTCTCCAGTTCATTGGACTCACCCAGGACAACTAACAAGGAGATGATGATGGACAACGACCATCCCAAGGAAAAAAGAGAGTCTGCAACTGCAAGCAAGATAGCCATATCCATCTGCCCCATGGGATCAAAGCCCCCTCTCAATTAGAAATGGAGTGGACATCACCATTCTGGAATCCTCAGGTTTGGGGGATGAACGATGGACTAGAGTAGACTTACTGTTATTCTACTATAGACTTACTGTGATTCTAGCAATGGAAGAACTTTTATCATTGATGTGGAGGCAGTGGTTACCAGAGGTTCTGAGGGGAAGGAGAGGGAAAAATAGGTGTAATCTGGGGGCATTTGGGGACTTGAGAATTGTCCTGAATGACATTGCAATGACAGATACAAGCCATTAAAGATCTTGTCATAACTTACGAAAGTGTGTGGGAGGGAGTGTAAACTCCAATGTAAACTATAATCCATGCTTAGTGGCAATGCTCCAAAATGTGTTCATTAATTGTAACGAATGTACCACATTAATGAAGGATGTTGTTAATGTGTGAAAATGTGGGAGAACTAGGGAGTGGGGCATATGGGAATCCCCTATATTTTTTATGTAACATTTATGTAATCTAAGTATATTTAAAAAAAATAAAATAAAAAAGATGAATCAATAAGGAGTGAGAGTCTTCCATCCCTAACTGTGATCAGGTCAGCACAACCTGGACCATCCTCAGGCCAGTTACTTCTGAAAGCCAGACATGATGTGAGGACTGACCCTCACTTTTCCACAGCGAGAACCCTCTGGTCGGTTGTCGCCAGATTTCTAAGCAATCAAGAAGCAGCAATTTTGTTATTCAGAACATGTTATCTAGAGACATGGATGCAAATTAAAAATAATCAGGTAAAAATATATTTGCTTTGTAATGCTGTGTAACAAATTACCACCAACCTAGCATTTATTTTGGCATAGATTCTGTAGGTCAGAAGTATAGGTGCAGCTTAGCTGGATTCTCTGATGAGGGCCTCACAGGGCTGACATCAAGACATCACATCCAAGGCTTGGAGTCTTCTTCCAGGCTCCCGCAGGTTGTTAGCAGAACCTTGTGGCTGGAGGTCCTCATCTTCCTGCTGGCTGTTGGCTGGGGATTTCTCTCAGCCTCTAGAAGCCATCCACAGTTTCTTGCCACATGGTCCCCGTAGGCAGATCGCAACATAGGTGTTTGCTTTCTTCCAGGCCAGCCAGAGCAGGTCTCTCTGATTTTTATCTCAAAGGAGAGGGGGTTATAAAAAGGCAAGAGTCATTGGGGTCATCTTAGAACTCTGCCTGCCACAAAAAGAGAAAGAATTTGCCACCAGAGAGGGAACAATTGGGGGAAAGGGAGTGAATGAGATGTTTTTCATACGAACCTTGTAGATACGTTTGGCTTGTCCTTACACTTGGGCCTTGCATCATGTCCCTCCCCATAGAGTGAGAAGTCTGAGGGACCAAAAGGTACCTGTGACTCCACAGTCTATTTAGACCATGCCCTGTGTATTAGTCAGCCAAAGGGGTGCTGATGCAAAATACTAAAAATCTGTTGGCTTTTATAAAGCGTATTTTTGGGGGGTAGAAGCTTACAGTCACAAGGCCCTAAAGAGTTCAACTCAAGGTTGCTTTCTCACCAAAGTCAGTTGCCACATGTTGAAGCAAGGTGGTCACTGATCTCTGCCTGGTCTCTCCTTCCTGGGCTTCCTCTTCCTCTTGAGGATCCGTGGGCCCAGCTTCTTCCCAATCTCAGCTATATCTCGTCTCTCAGGGCTTCCTATATCAATCTCTGGCATAGGGCTTGTTTCTTTCTGGGCTTTCTCAGCTGTTCAACTGCTCTGGCCGCTTCACAAGGTCAGCTGGAAACTATCAGGTGAATGGCTCATCTCTCCCTGGGGCCCCAGGATCAAACATGACAGAGCTCTCTCTCTTCTTGTGAGTCTTCTTGAGTGATTATCCTTTATACAGGCCCACCAAGAGGGCGAGGACTTTACCTGAGTCATGCCTTACTGGCATGGTCAAATCAAAACCTTAATCTTAACAGATAATTTAATCAAGGACCCCTCAACTGAATCCAATATAATCAAAGGGTATCACACCCAGAAGAATAGATTAATTTACAAACATAATCTTTCTCTTTTGGGGATTCATAAAATAATCTCAAACTGTCATAACTACTGATACACACAACTTGGAGGCCAGTACAACCCTGATACCCAAACTAGATAAAGACAGTTCCAAAGAACAAAAATGTTGGGAAGTGTTCTCTTTTCTACAAGAGATTTTGTAAAATTGGCGTAAATTCTTCTTTAAATGTTTGCTAGAATTTGCCAATGAAACCATCTGGGCTTGGAGATTTCTAAGTTGAGTTTTGATATTGTGGTTTGTGTCTTCTCCCTTTTAATTTATATCAGTCTTGAGATTTGTCAATTTCATTGATTATTTTTGAAGATCACATTTTGTTTCATTGATTTTCTCTATTGCTTCCCTATTTTCACTTTCATTGTTTTCTTCTCTTATCCTTGTTATTTCTTTATTTCTTTTTGTTTTGAGTTTATCTCCTCTTCTTTTTCTAGCTTTTTTTTTCTTGAGGTAGGAATTTACTTATTGATTTGAAATTCTTTCCTCATTTCTAATGTAAGCATATAGTGCTATACAGTTCCTCTCAGCACTGTTTTAGTGACACATTTATTTTGATGTTTTATTTTCATTTTCATTCAGTTCTGTGTATCCTTAAAATTTCCTTTGGATTCTTCTTTGGGCCCAAGGATTATGTAGAAGTGTGTTGTTTAATTTCCCAGTGCTTGGGTCTTGTTGTCTTTCTGTTATGATTTCTAGTGTGATTCTATTATCATCAGAACACAAATTCTGCTTGATTTTGTTTCTTAAAATTTCTTGGGCTTTGTTTTATGTATCAGGATATAATCTATCCTGCTGGTTGATTGTGTTATTCATATTTTCTATATCCCTGATTATTATCTTTCTAATAGTTCTATGAGCTGCTGCAAGGGGGATGTTGAAGATCCCAACTATAATTGTGGATTTGCCTATATAGCCTTTCAGCTCTATCAGCTTTTGCTTCATATTTTGAAGCTCTGTTGTTTGATACATACACATTTAGGAACTTAATGAATTCCTGTTGGATTAAATATTTTATCATTATGTAGTGACCCTCTTTGTCTCTAGTAATTTCCTTTGCTCTGAAATATGCTATATCTGATAATAATATAGTCATTCCTGCTCTTTTTAAATTAATGTTTGCGTGATATATCTTTTTTCCATCCTTTTACTTTCAACTTATCTATGCCATTGACTTTGAAGTGAGTTTCTTGTGAAAAACATATAAATGAGTCATGTGTTTCTTTTTATTTTAAATCCACTCTGCCAACTCTGCCTTTTAACTAGTGTATTAGAACATTTACATCTAAGGTAATTATTGATATGTTAGAGCTTATTATTTGTTTTGTTTGTTTCTTCTGGTTCTTGTTCCTCTATCTTCTTTTCTTGCCTTCATATGGGTTCCTTGATTCTGTCTTGATTTCCTTTTTGCGTTTTTGAGTGTTATCTCCTTGTGCAGTTTTCTCAGGGATTGGTTTGGGTATTATAATGTATATATGTGACTTATCACGGTCTACTGGCATCAACAATGTACCACTTCAGGTGAAGTGTGAAAACTTAACTTCCATTTAAGTCTCTTTATATTCCTCTCTTTTAAGTATCACTGCCTTAAGTCCTGGCAGGGAAGGAGAGGCTTCCTCTGACTGCTTATTTTTAGCAGAAGTTCCAATTGATCCCCTTTGCCAGGACTTCTGGGTTTCCCTGGTATTGTCAGAGGAACTCCCATTCTATCCAGGGAAGAAATGAGCATACCTGGGCCACCTCCAGTTGCTATGTTGCCTTCCTCAGTTGGGTGGGGGGACACAAACTGCTGTGCTGTTCCTTCAGTCTTGGCGTCTCTAACCAGTTTGCCTTCCTCTTACCACCTTTCAGAGTTCTCCTGTAGTTGCCTCTTGTCATCAAGGTTTATACTTGTACTTAGCGGGGGTGAGCAGGGAGAAACAAGTCTATGTTACCTTGTTTGGAAGGGAAGTCTTGAGATGTCCTTTTGTAGGGTGGCACAGAGCCAAGGGTGGGAAGCATGACGGAGAGATCTCGGATCAGCATCTGGAGGCATTATTTTTCCACATTATCATTTATGACACAAAATCTGAGCAGTCTGAAATTCAAACCTAGTTTTCCAGGTCATTCTGAAAATATATTTGTCAACTATGATCTATAGTTCATAGTAAAATTATAATAATATTTGTTTATCAATTCTAACAAAGGTACCACTAAACTAAGTTTTTAATAATAGGGTGGGTAATATGCGAACTCTGTATTTTCTGCATGATTTTTCTGTAAGCCTATAACTTCCCTAATAAAAATTAAATTAAAATATATAAATATATAAATATGTATAAAAGATATTTGTCAAGGTTGGAGAAGAAAACACATAATTTTAGCAGTTTATTAACTTGATTTATGACTTTAAATATTTACACATATATTATGTGGGACTCCATTCTTATTTTGGAAATATTGTGGAAAGGCTTGATGGGCATGCATGTCTTGGATAAAAAATGTAAATGAAGCAAAAATGCTTTTTTAAAAGAGGGAAAACCATCTTTTCTTGTCCTACCATTTTAGTGAGCTGAGTAAAAAAAGACTTTACTTTTATTTAATTTCTTCAGTCCAGGGCTGAAACAGGGACTTCCCATTAAATTCTTAACTTTACAGATTTTATTGCTTAGAATTATGCTAAGAAAAAAGGAGCCACTGATTTACAGAAGAGTATTAAGTAAATGGTAGAAGCAATGGTTATCAGAAAAAGACAAAAATCATGAAGATGGTTCACAATTGCCACAAGTTTGGGTTTCATGGATGGATGACTTTCAGGACCTTTTCTTTGAGACAACATGATTCCTTGTACTTGGAGACAAGCCATTCCTAGTGACTGCAGTCAGGGTAATTATAATAACAACCACCTTGTCTGTGTATTCAGTACATTATATTTTACAAAACAATTTTTTAAATATATCATTTCATGTGACTTTCTCCAAAGAAGCTGAAAAGTATGTGTAATTATTTCTATTTTACAGGTGAGGAAACTGAGGCTCAGAGAAGGGATATTGTGGCCAAGGACCATACCTGAGAGTTGCTACACACCCACTCGATTCCTTTGTTCTGGCCCAGCTCCCCACCAGGATCACATAAGAGGTCTCTCTTCCCAGACTTTGGAATTTCCTGGTGGACAGAGCCTTTGGTGGAGTTGGCAACTCATCCTGAGTTTTATAGCTGGTTCTCTTCAGCAGGAGAACAGGCTACTGCCTGTCTTTGGGAACTGCTGATCATCAATCTATTGTAAAACAAAATAACCCAGAGGTGGTGAATACATAGGGTAAACAAACTCTTTTTGCTTTTCTTGTGCAAGCCTCATGGCATACCATGCCTGGGGCACTGGCTAGGCCTGGTATGGTCAAGAGGATAGAACAAGCCTTTCCACTGAGCTGGGGCATGTCTTGGGAAGTCAACCCTCCTGCAGGTGCTGAGAGGATGTTAGGAAGAGAGTCCAGCAGGTAGAACGTGGGATAATGTGGTGGTCTCCAGGGACCCTGTCTTTAGTTTTCTCTTTTCACTCTCAATGACTACAAGTAAATATTTAAAACAAGTCAACAGTGTATAAAATTAAAAGTTCCTTCATTCCACTACCACCAAAACCCTACTCTTCAGAAGTTGGCATGGTTAAGTTTTAAAACAGTGATTCTTAAGTTCTTTTCCCATTCTGAAGTTATCTATGCCATGAGTTTTAAGATCACTTATAGTCTGATGTCTTTCAACACTCTATCTCCTAAGTTCCAGAAATTGTCATCAATATCTCCAGGATATTTCCACTAGGATATCCCTCAAGCACCAAAAAACCCCAATCTGCTTCAATGGCTGTATTTCCCAACTTCTTAACTCCAGCTGGAAGCCTGGAGTCCTCCTTTTTAAAAAATATATTTTTTATTTATTTTTAAAAGATACTTAGATTTATATAAAATGCTACATAAAAAAATATAAGGGATTCCCATATGCCCCACTCCCCAGACCTCCTACTTTTCCCACATTAACAACTTCTTTCAATAGTGTGGTACATTCATTGCAATTGATGAACACATTTTGGAGCATTGCCACTAAGCATGGACTATAGTTTACATTGTAATTTAACACTCTCTCCCACTCAATTCTGTAGGCTATGGCAGGATATATAATGGCCTATATCTGTCACCACAATGTCATCCAGGTCAATTCCAAGTCCTGAAAATGTCCCCATACTACACTTCTTTCTCCCTATCCCCGACTTCAGCACCTCCAGTGGCCACTGTCTCCACATCAATGATACAATTTCTTCCATTGCTAGAATCACAATAAGTCTACAGTGGAACACCAGTAAGTCTACTCCAGTCCGTATTTTATCCCCCAATCCTGAGGATTCTGGGATGGCGATGACCACTCCAACTCCAATTGAGAGGGGACTTCGATCCCATATGGCTGATGGATGGGACTCTCTTGCCTTCAGTTGCAGACTCTCGATTGTCCATCCTCACCTCCTTGTTAGTTGTCCTGGATGAGTCCAATGAACTGGAGAGTAGGCAATGAAACTCTGCTGAGGCCCAGGGCCAGCTGGCACATGGACAGCCCAGAGATTCAAGTCTCTTGGATGCACACTTACCAACTCCACCACCAACCGTAGGTTCAAATAAAAGAGACAGAAGAAGCATGTGCAGAGAAGTCGCATCTGAGTCAACTCTGTCACACTCAGGGGGACAAACTCCAAAGTAGGGCCCACTGGCAAGGCACCAAACTCCAGAGCTATCTGCCATGAGCATAGGACCTGGGTGTTTCCAGAGCCCCCAGGAGCCCTACTATTTGGGGTAGTATCTATTTTGGCAGTCTATGATATCCTGCTGAGACATGCATAAACATTACCTCTCTGATGACCTCCCAACTCACTTTGAAGTCTTTTAGCCATATAAACGCATTTGTCTTTACCTTTTCCCCCCTTTTATTCAAGAGCTTTTTCCAGTTGCATCACCAGCTGGTACTTGGTAGTAATCCCTTGGTGTCAGGGAGACTCACCCCTGGAGTCATGTTCCTCGCTGGGGGGAAGGTAATGCATCTATATGCTGAGTTTGGCTTAGAGAAAGTCCACATTTGAGCAACAAGGAGGCTCTAAGGAGATAACTCTTAGGCATCCTACAACACTAAGCCAAGTTGCGAATTCAAAAGCAAGAGGCTCAAAAGCATAGTTGTCAATATCAAGGACCCCTCAATGGACCATCCTTCTTCACTAGTCATTGCCCCTGTCCTTGGGGGATTGTTGCTGTCTGGAGTCCTCCTTTACTCCTCTTGTCTCTCACCTTCCACATGCAGTCACCATGGCATGTTTTTATTTTACATAAAGAATTTTAAATGTTGTAGAAAGTTAACCATATGAATCTTTTCCTTGTAGGTAATTCTTTCCTAGTCAGATGGCTTCTTGGAGATGAGAAGAACAAGACCAAGCCATAGAGAATTCTAGGGTCAGGTGATGCTTAGGGCAGTAGTTGTCACCCCACACACCATGGAGGGGCCCTAGGAAGTGACTTGGATGTATGTTGAGGATATCAAGTGATAAGGTGTTTCTTAAACAGACCCTGAGACAAGGGCTTGGTTGCATGCAGTTGATTTGGGAGGTGATCGTAGGAAGAGGAAGTGAAGAAGTATTTAGACAGGGGAAAGAAGAATTACACTAAATTTGGTGTTATGAGTGGATTATTGCTGTGGGAAACTGGAGCTCAATCCTGCTGTGGATTTCTGAGAAACTGTATAAAATATACTTTAGAACAACCCTCCAAAAGACGGTTGAGCTGATTCTAATCTCCACTGGTTTTGGGTCACCTCCAGATGTGTTTATTTCCCCACATTTCTGGTTGTGTCTGCAAATGGCTGAGCAGCTATCTGAAACCTCTGTGAAAGAAGAGCAAAGAAATCCCATAAAATGTACTTGATATGGACCTTGGCAATGGTCCATAGGACTGTCCCCCACAGCTATGCTGAAAGGAAAGCATGATGTATCACAAGTGTTTACTACTAGGGTGTGGAGGAGTGAGTCCAGTTCCTGGCCCCCACTCCCACTGTAAATCATAGTACCTCCCTGATTACTTTATATACATTAAATTCCGTTGATTATTTGATTTGCAGAATAGATTCTGTGGCTAGAAACATTTGAAAGCTGTTTGTCTTTATAGTATAATTTCTTAATTTCTTCCTCATTTTTGAAGGATAGTTTTGATGGATATAGATTCTTGGTTGTCAGTCTTTCTTTCAGCACTTTGAATATACCACTGACATTTGGCTTCCATGGTTTATAATGAGAAGTCAGCCATTAATCTTATTGAGGCTGTTTTGTATGGGATGAGTTTTCTCTTGCTTTCAAGATTCCTTCTTTGTCTTTGTCTTTCAATAGATTGATGATCTGTTTAGGTATGGATCTCCTTGAGTTTATCCTATTTGGAGTTGGCTGAGCTTCTTAGATTTGTGGATTAATGTTTTTTCATCAAATTTTGGAAGTTTGCAGCCATAACTTCTTCAAATATTCTTTCTGTCCCTTTCTTCTCTTCTTTCCTTCTGAGACTCCCGTTATGCATATGTTGGTATGCTTGATGTTGTTCTACAGGTTCATTTTTCTTTATTATTTTTTCTTTCTGGTTCTAAGACTGGACAATCTCAATTGACCTATCTTCAAGTTCACTGATTCTTTCTTTTGTCAATGAAACATGCTGTAAGCTTCTCTAGTGATTTTTTGCTTCTGTTATACTTTTTAACTCCAGATTTTCTATTTAGTTCTTATTTATTATTTCTATCTCTTTATTGATGTTCTGTATTTGGTGAGAAATCATTCTCATACTTTACTTTAATTCTTTAAGCATAGTTTCCTTTAGTTATTTGAACATATTTATAATAGAGGACTTAAAGTCTTTATCTAGTAAGCCCAACATCTGATCCCCTTCAGGGACAGTTTCTGTTGACTGCTTTACTGCCTGTGTATGGCACCACACTTTCTTGTTGTTTTTGTATGTCTCATAATTTTTTGTTGAAAACTGAACATTCTAGAAAATATAGTGAGTCAACTCTGGAAATAATACTTCCCCCCTTTCTTGCTATTTTTTGTTGCTGTTTTCTTTGCTCAGTTAGTTTAGTGGTCAACTAAACTTTGGTCAAGAGATTTCTGTAAATGCTTTAACCAGTAAACCTTTTACTTTTGCCAAGGGGCTCTCCGTGTGTGTTCAACACTCAGGCAGTTTACAATCTGATTTAGCCATAATTTCTTACTTGCAAAGGTCCACAAGACCAGCCAGAGGTGAGAGATTGGGGCTTTCTCAGGTATTTCTTGTTCATGAGCACAGTCCTGCATGTGACCCAGCATTCTAGATCCTCAGGAATATTTCAGATTTTTTCAAAGGCCCCTATGGACATTTCATTCCCAAGATCTTCCTTTTAAGTTTTTGCCAGGCTGGTATTGTAACTTCAGGCAGCTGCAATGTTAAACAATTGATGTAGATTGTTTTTGACAAACAACCTGGGGATAAGCCTTTTCTGGCAGAGAAAGCTCCAGGTCAGGTCAAATAATGAAAATGTCCTATGAATAGGGCTTTTCCAGGGAGCTGCAAAGCTGATCAAATGTGACAATAGAACATTTTGAGGAGCTCCAAACCTGGTTTGCCCCTTCCAGTGGCTGCAAGGCTGCTGATTTTATAGACCATGATTGTGAGGCTTCTGATTTTTAAGGCTACCACAGAGCAGGGGTTTGGTGTGGGGAAATGAGAGGTGAGGGAGCAAGGGGGAAGAGGGAGGGAAGTAGTCAAGTTACAAAACTACAAATCCTGGTGTTCTTATTGAGATTTAGCAGTTTTCTTGCTCCTCAGATTGTTGCATGCCTTTGGTTAATTTCCAAAGTCCTGAAAAAATTGACTTTGATCATTTGTACCTCTGTGTTCACTGTTGTTATGGAAGTGCTCATGCACCAATACTGAAGTCCCACCTCTGAAACATGCATTTTTACATATTTATATATTTTTATAATGGAGAATTTAAACACACAAAAGTAGAGAGAAAAGGATTATAAGGTCCCATGTACCCATCAAGCCAACTTCAATAATTATTAACAAGAGGCTAATTTTGTTTTATTTTCTATTAACATGAGTCCCGACAAAGCAGTGTCTGAGGCAAAGACATGTGGCTGCTTTATTAAGGAGGGTCTTCCTAAGGCATAGCCGATACTAGGTTGTGAAATTGAGCTGGTCCCTGCTATGTGCAACTGATTGCCCTGAAAAGTCACATAAATTGCATCTCAGGACCATTCACCTAAGGGGAGAAAAGGAGAAGAATTTGTCCATTGGCTTCTGTCTCCCATTAAGGAAAGAACCACCAGACAGAGCATTAACTCCTTGCACTTCCTGTTGCACATGTATGGATGCTGAGTTGAGTCTATAACATCAGGAGGAAAGTCATGGGCAGGGGTTGAGAGTACAAGGTGCAGGCACATGTGGAGGTGCCAGATGTCAAGTGCCAGGTACCAGAACTGGTTCCTGCAGTGTGACTGGGACAAGAGAAAGGTGAGGCTAGAAAAATCTCTCACTCCATCCCCACCCCTGCCAATATGCACATGCTGTATTAGGACACACATTTTTTATATAAAATTTTATTGAAGTATATCATTCATACATGAACATACATAAAACAATAAATGTATAGTAAAATCTGTGAATTTACAAAGCAAATATGCATATCACCCATCAGGCTCCTGTACATCTCCCCACCACCAACATCTTGCACTGTTGTGAAACATTTGTTACAAACTATGAAAGAGCATCGTCAAAATATTACTACTAACTATAGCCCATGTCTTATATTTGGTGTATGTTCCCCCAACCCACCCAATTATTAATACCCTATATTAGTATTATATATTTGTTATCATTCAGGAGAAAATGTTCTCATATTTGTCCTGTTAACCACAGTCCATCATCCACCACTGGATTCCCTGTGTTATACAGTCCCATGCTTTGTACAATCCATTCGAAGTGTATACTCAGTGGCTCTCATTTTCATCACAATGTTGTGCTGTTACCACCTCAGTTAATTTTAGAACGTTTTCATTACTCCAAAAGGAAAAACCCCATACCCCCTCATACCCCCTCTACTGTTGTCTCTTAGTATTGAAAAAATATCTTCTTGCCATTGCTGTAAAATATAACAATATTACTCTTAACTATTGTACAAAAGTTAAATTAGTTGTAATTTTCCCATGAATCACCATATTTGTAGCACTCTGTAAAAGAAGAGCGTTCTCTGGGAGTGATTAGGGTGATAGATGCACAAACATGATTACACCAAATACCATTTATTACACTCTTTGGATGGATTTATGCTTTATTAATATGTATCCATAAAATTGAAGGAAAAAAAAAACAGCTTTACTCTAGTACTCCCCCAAAGGGATTTTTCTCTTTTATACTCTCTCTTCAGGGTAAGATGCAGCCTTCCCTCTTGTGACTGGTTTTCATCTACAACCAGCTAGTCTGTCCAGAGTCTTCTTTCAAACCCTTGTCTCAAAACCAAGGAAAGGCGCTGATAACTAAAGAAGCACAAGAAGATAGCTAATTACATGAGTTATAGATTCCTTATGTTTTGCCATTTCTGTGGGGCCATTCACTCTGCTTGACGTTGTCTAAATCTCAAAAGCAATCCTGATGATTATATGGAAAGATGGAGAAAGAAAAAAGTCTAGGATCTGGAGCCCAGAGATTTGGCTTCTGGAGCTGAGTCCATCACTATGTGTATAAATGTACACAAGTTGTCTAACTTTAAGCCTCAGTTTCCTCACCTGTAACATGTAGGTATTTTACTAAGTCATTTCTAATATTTGTTTTAACTCTAAAATTAGAACTAGAATTCACAATTTCCTAGTTGAAAATTGAACTAATCAGGCACATGAATGATTAAAGCAGAAAGAACATGTTTCAATAAACTTAAAGAAACCTAAAAAAAGAGCATTCTTATATTTATACTATTAACCACAATCGTCACCCACCACCTAAATCCCTAGATTATTCCTTAGTTTCCTTTCAGTTGACATTTACTTCTACAGACTACCCTTTCAACCACAACCACATTTATAAATCAGCAGTGTTAGTTATACTCATTATAATATTACTCTCAAATCTATTCATTTCCACACTTTTAAAATTAACCTTATTAGTAATGCTACATACATTAAGCATCAACTCCCATTCTCAACCTACATTCTATTTCCTAGTAACCTATACTGTAACATTTACCTCCATGAATTTATACATCGTATTTAGTTCATATTAGTGAGAACATGCACTATTTGTCCTTTTGTGTCTGGCTTATTTCACTTACATAATAGGTTCATCCATGTTGTCATATGCATCCCAATTTCATTTCTTCTTATAGCTGAATAATATTCCACTGTGTTTATATACCACATTTTGTTTATCCATTCTTGGGTTGATGGACACTTGGTCTGGTTCCATATTTTAGCAATTGTGAATAATGCTGCTATAAGCATTCATGTGCAAATGTCAGTTCACATCCTTGCTTTCAGTTCTTCTGAATATATTCCTAGCAATGGGATTGCTGGATCATATGGCAGTTCTATATTCAGCTTCTTGAGGTACTACCAAACTGTCTTCCACAGAGGTTGCGCCATTCTACATTCCCACCAACAGTGAAAGAGTGTTCCTGTTACTCCACATCCTTTTCAGCACTTGTAGTTTTCTGTTTTTTAAATAATAGCCATTCTATAAGATGTGAAATGGTATCTCATTGTAGTTTTGATCTGCAGTTCCCTAATAGCTAGTGATGTGGAACATTTTTTCATGTGCTTTTTGGTCATTTGTATTTCCTCTTTGGAGAAATGTCTATTCAAACCTTTTGCCTAATTTTTAATTGGGTTGCTTGTCTTTTTATTGTTGAGTTGTATGATCTGTTTTTATAAGACATGCTTTTTTTTTAAGAAAAAGATTTATTTTATCTATTTATCCCCCCCTTTTTTTTTTTTTTTTTTTTTTTTTTTTTTTGCGCTTGCTGTCTGCTGTGTCCGTTCGCTGTGTACTCCCTGTGTCTGCTTGTCTTCTCTTCTTGTCTTCTCTTTAGGAAGCACTAGGAACCAATCCTGGGACCTCCAATGTGGGAGAGAAGCATTTAATTGCTTGAGCCACCTCAGCTCCCTGGTTTGTTGTATCTCTCATTGTTGTCTCTTTTTGTTGTGTCAGCTCTCCGCGCACAGTACAGCTCTCCGTGCGGGCCAGCTCGCCTTCACCAGGAGGCCCCGGGAAACGAACCCAGGACTTCCCATATGGTAGATGGGAGCCCAATTGCTTGAGCCACTTCTGCTTCCCGGACATGAATTTTTAATAGGCTTCCCAGGTGTTCTAGATTCACCTTCCAGGACACTGGTTCTCAATCTTGGCTGCACATTGTAATCGACTGGGCACTTTTAAAAATTCCAATGCCGGGGATCTACCCCCCAGCAATTCTAATTTAAGTGGTCTGGTCTGTGACCTGGGCCTTGGGGACCTGGCCTCTGGTTTCTGGCATTGGCTAGTTGTTAAATTCTGGAGGCGGGTCTGGTTCTAGTGCTCCCTCTGCTGGTTATCTTTAAGATAGCATTAGCCTGTTTGTAGCCCTCAGCATCTTTTGGTCTTTCCTTAGGATTCAGGCAGCAACCATCTGGGTTTATCCCTGTGATTCCCCAGAGAAGGTGGCCTCTGCCCTGTTCTAGATAAACCCTCAGAGAGCTAAGCCAAGCCTCAGTCTAGGTCTCTCCCTGGTGCCCCAGACTCAGCCCTGACTAGACCACTTCTGATCAAAGGGAAAATCAAATCTCACCTTTTCCAGGAAGTCCTCCCAAGTATCTCCAGGCAGAATGAATTCTGTCCTCCCTGGTACTCTCAAACCCCAGTGCATAGGGTGGGTGGGAATGGGAGACCTCTTTGGCCAGGATGATGCTTTGGCCAATGCCTGACCTTGGCAATGATAATTAAAGCTGAACTTTCCTGAGCACATACCCTCTGCCAGGCACTGTTCTACATGCTCGGCATATGCTAGCTCATTAAGCATCAGGACTCTGCGATGTGGGCACTGCTACCATCCACATTGCACAGATGAGGAAGCTGGGGCACAGAGAGCTTAAGTAAGTTTCCAAAGTCATAGGTTATTTTAAGTGGCAGAGCCAGGAACCCCAGGAAATGTGACATAATGAATAGTGGTATTTAAATGGTTATAGTGCCCAGGAACTGTGACACTCATGATCACATTTAGTTTCACAGATGAGAAATTGGGACTCAGAGAGGAGAAGAAAATAGAATAGACTTGGGTCTGCCTGTCCCCATGCTCTCCTCAACCAGACACCTCTGTCAGCAGCCTTCCCCAAGTGTGCTCGTGGGCTGCCAGCACCAGATGCACCTAGATGCCATAAAATCCATATTCCTGGTGATTCTGAGCCAGAAGTTTGGGGAATGGTTGTGAGAACATGCATTTTAACAAGCGCATCTAGTTGATCCTGATTAACACAAAAAGCTGAGAAAACCTACTGCCCATCCCATTAAAGCATATCCTACCAGTTGATACTTACTTGAGCATATGTTTCTTTCCCGCCAAAACAGTTAAAAATGCTTTCTCTGCATAAACAAAATCTCTGACAACAGTGGCTTAAATCATGAAGACCTTTATTATTTACTTGCTAAGATGTCTGGAATTAGACAGTCTCAAGGCTGGTGTAGCAACTCAGTGTGGTAGCAAGGACCTGTTCTTTCAAGCTTTCTGATACACTATTCTTGACTGTTGGCCTTTCTTCTTCTTTTAACCAATTTATTGAAGTATATCATTCATATATTAACATACATAAACTATAAGTGTTCAATAAACATTGTGAACTTACAAAACAAACATGCATAACATCATACAAGGCTCCCACACATCATCCCACCACAAATACTTTGCATTGTTGTGAAACATTTGTTAACAAATTATGAAAGAGCATCGTCAAAGTATTACTACTAACTGTAGTCCGTATCTTACTCCCCTGTACTTTTTTTTTTTAAGAATTTATTTATTTACTTTGATCCATTTTTACACCCACCCCACCCCCCTCCGTTTTTGCTGTTTTTGTGTCCATTCACTGGGCAAATTTCTGTGTCCATTTCCTGCCCTCTCTTCTCATCCTTCTCCTCCTGTCTTCACTGGGATTTGATCCTCAGAACCTCTGATGTGGGAGAGAGGCATTCTACCTCCTGCGCCACTTTAGTTCCTGGTTTTTCGGCTCGGCTCATCTTGGCTCTCCCTTGTGTCACCATCCTGTTATGTCATCATCTTGCTGCATGGCTCGCGGGGCCTGGCGGCACACCTGCACATGGGACCTGGTGGCCCACACGACTTCTATATTTTTCTTTTTTTAATTGTTACTGGGAGTTCCCGGGGATCGAACCCAGGTCCCTCCATATGGGAGACTGATTCCTAACCACCTGAGCCACATCTGTCCCCCTGCTATATCTCTTAAGGTTGACCAAAGGTACCCAAAGTTACAGTCTTTCCCATACAGGATGGTCATATAATAAATCAGGCTTAGTTTATCACCAACATTCCAAAAACCAGACCTAGGGAGAAAAACTAGGTCTGGGGCACATGCATTATTTCTAATATAGCGAATGTTTAGCCTACCCTGATTATCACAAAATCAGGACAGAGAGAATATTTGCATCTTTTCTTCTTCTTGCTAGTTGCTTCATAGTCACAAGATGACTGCTGCAGATCCAGGCATCTTGTGCAAATACTTTCCCAGACTTGGTTGCATCAGGGGTAGGCTCACGCGACTTAGACTTAGCCATTTGGATACTCTCACCTGGAGTTTCTAATTGGGAGCTGGTGGCAAGAAAAGCAAGGACAATGGGAACTCCATTCTGGGGAGTGGTGGTAGCCAAAATGGGTTATAGCACCACATTATTCTTAGATCAAACAATAATGTCCAGTGTTTAGAGGTGACCTCAGAGTTGTCCTCACCTGACTGGTTTTTGTGATGCAATTTTGACTGTGGTGCTGGCCATATGGACACCCTTTGCCCCTGCCTGTTTTTTAAAGCCTGGTCTTCCATCTTCCCCAGCTAATCTGTGAGCTCTTTGCTGTCCTTTCAATACTTTCTCTTCTCCTTTATTCAGCCAGAGTCAGTTTCTGATGCTTGCAGACTGATTTACCATGCCTGAGATGTAACTCCTCAGAGCTACTTTCCCTGGCCAAGGGGAAGGGGCCTGATCAGTCCCTGGCATGACACCTGTGTCTTTCCTTCCTCACTATTGCAACCAGTCAGTACCTGGGATCACCTGGGAGTCACCAGATGGGCAGATAACCCTTTACCTTGGTCACATTCCTTCCTCCAGAGTCACTTGGAGACTCCCAGGTCTGTTCCTCCCCAGTGAGCAAACCCATCATTGACTCTGAGAGGCATCATGAAGGAGTACCCTATTCTTATATAGAATCACAAGGGTTGTACCGGATATCTCCCAAACAGACATCCGCCAAGCACCATGGAACATTTAGATAAAGGCTGTAAGTGGCTCTGATGTCTGTGCATAAGGCCTCGTTATACATCAGTAACCCTGGAAATGAGATGGGAGACATTAATGACTCGGAAATTGTTCACCAGGCTGACACGTGTTGGGCTTGTTCCAGTTCTAGCAATGCAAAACAAACTACCCCAAAACTTAGTGGTGAAAAACATACATTTATTATTTTTGTGGTTGAGAGATTTGGACAGGGCACAGTGGAGCTGGCTGCCTCTGCTCTGTGATGTCTGGGGCCTCAGCTTGGAGACTTGAGGACTGAGGGAACTCGGTGTCTGGGGCTGAAATGATCCAAAGGTTGTTCACTCATGTGCCTGGTGGTTGATGCCAGCTGCTGGCTGGCACCTCAGCTGGGCTATTGGCTGCAGCACCCACATGCAGCCCCTCCACAAAGTGAGTGTCCCAAGAGAGAGAACTGATGGAGCTGAGGATTGATTCTGAAGCCAGGGCCCCCAAGACATACTCAGGGGGTGGATGTGGGATGTGAAGGAAAGAGGCATGCAGCGGACACCTAGGGCTTTTAGCTTGAGAAACTGGGTGCCCCCAGGGCTCCAGGAACACAGCTCTTTACTCCTCCACCGTGTGGGCCCTGGGGGTTGAAAAGTGGGAAGTTCTTTACCCCGCCCCCAGGCTCACTCTGTCCCGGACCCCACTGGCCACCTCTCTGTGTCTGACCTGTGTCTGATCCCCTGATAACTGTGTTGGACCCTGGCCTGAGCCCAGGGATCCAAAGCTGCGGCTGCCTTGGCCGAGGTCCCAGGTGCTTCAAGTCTACACCAGTCCTGGCAAGGGGAGCAGGTTTCAGAGGGAAAAAGAAGACGTGAGGTCTAGTCGGGAGGCTGGAGGAGCCAGGGAGGACTTCTCATATGTGCTGGTCTTGAAGGATGTTAAGATTTCCTCAGGTTCAGGCAGGGGGCCTGGCAGGTGGGGAGACATGAAGAGGGAAGATCCGTCATGACCGCCCTGGCCCAGGCCACCTGGGTGGCAGCAGCTTCCACACGGCCTCCCTGCAGCAGCCAGAAGGTTTTATTTAAAACACAGGTCAGATCCTGACACTTCTCTGCTCAAACCACCAACCCTCACCCCCAGCTCCCCATCTCACTCAGAACAGAAGCCAAAGTCCTTACAAGGGCCTAAAGGTCCTAGAGGTTCCATGTCCACCCCACCCCACCCCCGACCTCATCTCTGATTACTCTCACCCTCACTTCTCCAGCATAGGAACCTGGCTTCCCTTTAGTTCCACATACACGCCAGGGGGACCCTCACGTCTGTTCCCTGTGCCTGGAACTCATCTGCTTTAGGTATTCACATGGCTCTCCCTCACAGTTCACGTCAGGTTTCTACCCAAGGTCACCTGCTGGAGGGCCTGCCCTACCTGGTCCCTCCCACACGCATACCCCATCCTGCCTTTTTCTCATCAGTGAAGCATTACTTGAATTTATATTTTATATTTATTTGTCTACTCATTTTATCTATCTCCCTCCACCTCCCCCCACTCCAACGCCCATGCCGACAAACTTCCAGAAGGCACAGCTCATCTGTGCTGAATCCCCAGAGCCTTGACTGTCTGGTAGGACATTCATCCATGAATGAATGAAATCTTAGCCATGGAATGTAATGCCCTGGTGACTCTGGTGGCCACATCTTTCAAGGTCAGGTGAATTAGATGGCCAAATGTCATGCTCAAAAATACTAAAAATCTTTCTGTAAATTATGCCCCCAGTCCCCATGGGCATTTCATGGTTAAACGGAAAGCTGGAACTTCGATCTGAAGCACTCGAAGCAGATGATTTTACAAATGTCTGGAGAGCGTGGCATCTTCTCCCATGGACAAGGAGAAGGTGCCACACTCTCAGCTCTCAAGGGCTCTGAAACATTGAGACATGGTTTCAGAGTCCCTGCTACCCAATGAAGAAAAATGTTAATGATTAAAACCTAGTACATAGGGTAGTGGGTGTAGCTCAAGTGGCTGAGCGCCTGCTTCCCATGTACGAGGTCCTGGGTTCAATCTCTGGTACCTATAAACAAACAAACAAACAAACAAACAAATTCTGGTAATTAGACCTTCACGAGGTCAGGAAAGCTTTTGTTATTTTGTTTACTGCTGAGTCCCCAGTGGCTAGGAAAGTGTCTGGTACATTGTAGGTGCTCACTAAAGATTTGTTTCAAAGTCACCCCATCAGATCAGGGATGCTTATATAAACTATGGGGCAGGCACAAAAAGAAAGATCATGCAGAAGTTAAAGGCAGTGTCCTATATGTATTGGGCAGACAGATCTCCAAGACTTATTAATTGATAAAAGCAAGTTTCAAAGCAATGTGTACAGCAGGTTTCCAGTTATGTGAAAAATGCTATATATTTCTGCATGAGTACAGAAAAAGGTTGAGAAGGGTATGCTCCAAATTGACAGCAGGAATTTCCTTGGGGGAAGGAGTGGAAGAGGAATGGGGAAGTAAAAAACTTTCTTTCTCTTTCTTCTCTCTCTCTCTCTCTCTCCCCATCTCCCTCCCTCCCTCTCTCTTTCTCTCTTATATACTTATTTAAGGAATTGTTATACTGAGAATATATTTGTTCAAAATATTTTAATAAACACGTATGCATAGCTTTTTAATTTAAATATTTTTTTTGAGGTGCCGGGGCTGGGGATTGAACCTGGGACTTCATATGTAGGAAGCCAGCACCCAACCACTGAGTCACATCAGCTCCCCTGAGCTGGTCTTTTCATTTGTTTGCTTGTTGCTTGCTTGTTTGTTTGTTTGTTTTTAGGAGGCACCAGGAACTGAATCCAGGACCTCCCATGTGGGAAGCAGGTGTTCAACCGCTTAAGCCACATCTGCCCCCTAATTTTAATTTTTAAGAGAGGAAACTAATTTACTACAGAGTAGCCATTAAGTCTGAAAACATAAGTAATACTATTTTATTTTGCTCCAGTTTGAGCATCCTTGATTACTTCAGAAGAAGCATGCTAAAGGCACACACTTATTCACTGAAAATCAGAAACAGGGAAATGGATGTGGCTAAAGTGATTGGGCTCCCTTCTACTCTATGGGAGGTCCAGGGTTTGATTCCCAGGGCCTCCCGGTGAAACGCAAGCTGGCCCGTGCAAGAGAGCTGGCTCACGAGGAGAGCTGGCGTAGCAAGATGACGCAACAAAAAGAGACACAGATGAGAGACAATAAGAGATGTAGCAGACCAGGGAGCTGAGGTGGTGCAAGAGATTGTAAATTTAGGTGGCTCCCAGTGCCACTTAAAGAGAAGACAAGTAGACACAGAAGAACACACAGCAAGTGCAAAACAATGGGGGGGTGGGGATAAAAAATAAATAAATCTTAAAAAAAAAGAAAAATTAGAAACACAGATCATCCAAAGCAATATGCAGAATGGATGGAGTCACTGTGTTAACACTCCACTCTCATAGCAACTTTGAGCAGCACAATGAATTACACGTTGCAGAAGGACAACACATTTAACTTACCATGTAATGTCACTAAGATATCATGTATTGTAATGTAATATCAATAAATAATTTTAATTCACATTCATCTATGTTTCCACACTGTAGATTGGCAGCCACTGACAGATAAACAAATGATTTCAAGTATTGTAGGCAATCATAAAGATATGCAAAGAATGGCTAGTATTAGTGCAAAGAATGGAGAAAACTTGCTCTAAGCCTCGGTTTCCCAAATAATGCAAGGGGGTTTAAGATGTCTGCCTTGAAGTTTACTGGGAGGAGCAATGACATAACGGCAGGGGGAACACCTAGTCCTGAACAGGCTCCAGGAGTTGCTGGTTGAATCCAGCCATTTGAGGCTGGTTTCCTCAGGCAAAAGTGATCAAGGATAGAACGAGGAATGGCCTAGAGCCAGAAACAGGGTGGGTAAGTGGCTCCTTTAGGGAAGAGGGAAAATCCCTAAGCAGTGGCAGGAAAGGAGGGCAGGAGGAGGCATCCAAGATGCCTTCCCAGGGCTGGGTGCCATGGCAGGACATGCTTCCTTGGGTTTCTGCATCATATGCCCCCCTGCCTCTTGGCACCTCTGTAATGGTATTTATTACTGGATACCTTTTTACAATTTGTGTAGGTAATAAGGCATAACATGGAGATTAGGCACTAGAGTCTGTCCACCTGGGTATGAATCCCAACCTTGCTAGCTCTCCTTTGATCTAATTAATTCTCTGTCAGTTCCCTCATCTGTAAAATGGGGATAATATTAGTACTAAGGAAGTACTAATATTAGTATAGTCAAAGGACTGTTAGATAAATACCTATAAAATGCTTAGAACAGTGACTAGAATATTGTATGTTCTCAATGAATGTTAGCTATTACTATTCATTCAGTCATTCCAACCAGTCTCTTCATTCACTCATCCATTTATTCATCCACAATTTCATTCTCTTCTTGGTTCTTTCATGAATGTTACTGAATATTATCAGTGCTTCATATATACCAGACATTGTGCTAAGTATGGCGGATGTAGGGCTAAAGAAAAGAGGGCTCTTGCCTATGACAAGCAGATAGTCTCTGAGGGGAGGAGAGACATGCCAGTGTGGCTTTAAGACAAGGTTCTCTAACAAGACATGCGCACAGTGCAAGGGAAGCACTGAGAAAGGAGGGATGCGCTGTGCTTGGGATGCAGCATGGTGGGTGGGATGCAGGAAGGTTGCCCGCATTGCCTGTCCATCAAGTTTGCCCTTCGGAGCAGCCATCATGAACCACCAAGTGGAAGCTACATTTCGAGGCTGACAGCATAATCGGACAACTAGGTAAAAGGAGCCTGGGTCCTTGAATTGCCTGCCTGGGCTTTTACACAAGAGAGTAATAAATGTGCATCTTGTTTATGACCTGGTATTTGGGGTGTCTCTGCTATGGCAGCTGAGCACACAGTGAGCCGCCTGGTTCTGGGGTGCAGCCGACAGGCCCACTTGCATCTCATGCTAAGCTAAAACCTCCAACTTTATTGCTAACAGAAACACATACAGTGTGGCAGCTTCTGCCTTCTCCCCTTTGTTTTATTGCTAAGACTGCTCAGAAATCAGGTGGGGTGGCAAGGTTTTATTAGCTACAACTCTTATAAGACACATGCTGGGGTTGGTTTGAAATTCTGCATGGATTTTTTTTTTTTCTAGTTTTTTAAAACAACTTTATTGAGGTATAATTCACAAGCAATGGAATCACTCAATTAAAATGTACAGCTCAATGAGTTTGGTCAATGCATACAGCTGGTGAATGCACACCTTATGAGTCTCTCTTGAGGGTGGAGACCCAAAAGTAGGGAGGGCCATGCTTTTAATTTCTATGGACCCAGGGCTCAGCCCAGAACAGGCACCAAGTAGGTCCTCAGGAAATATTTTCTGATGAGGCTGACACTTGAGGAAACAAGAGTCTGGGGCAGGCCTCACATAAATCATAAATGCAACGAAATGAAAATCTCCAGATTTTTTTTCTATCTATAGGAAACCAGAGCAGATGCCTGTTTGACCCAGCCTGCCTCTTTCAGGACTGGACAGGTCTCTGAGGAGGAATGGAATGCCCCCATCCCCATGCCAAGTCAGGGGGCAAGGCCCCAAGGATCTACTCAGAGAGAGTAGTGGAGCTTGCAGGCAGGCGAGAAAGGCCTCTCGCTGCGCAGCTGGAGGTCTGCTGTGCTGCGGAACACAAGAGGCCCAGCCACATTCAGCCACCAGAGGTGGGGCCTGGAGGATTTCTGGGAAAGCCTGATGTCAGCACAAGTAGACAGATTCCGGTGTCAGCTGCCCCCAGGAGAATTCTGGAGGTGGGAGGCAGGTACTGGAGCAGATCAAGATGGCAGGAGGAGGAGAGGGGGCTGCTGGGGCAACCTGCTCACCACTGTTTGAGGGGAAATGGTGTGTGAGCTTCCCATGGGCCAGTGGACCCCATGAAAGGGAACTGGGTTCAAGCCTCACTCCTTTCAGGATGGTTAGAGATAGTGGGGTTCATCCAGGGGCAGAAGCTAAGGGGCATGTTGCTCACATTGGGGCACATGTGGGGCAGAAAGCCTGCATCTAAATGCCAGCTATGGAGGGCGCTGGTGGCCAGATGATATCAGCACCAGGGAATGGAACTGTTATCACTTTTCTGCTTCCTCTCTCTCTGCTCCAATTCTGAAGGACCAAGGAACAGGAGGGGAGGAGGGGAAGGAAGACAAGGAATTGTTTGTGCCTCCTTCTGCAAGCATGGGGCAGGCCTGAGATGAGTCCAGGGGAGGACCTTTGAGCTGGATGTGAGGTGGAGGTTTCTATTTCGCCTGGGCTGGTCCCTTAAGTTCAGAAATAATAATTGCCAAAATGGGATTAGTCAGTGCAAATGTCAGGAAAGCGATGGAATCCGCTTGGGATTATTTTAAGGAACAAAGAATGAGAAACCAGCAGAGTGTGACTGAAGGGAGAGAAGGTTCCAGTTGAGTTAAGCTGTGGGCTGGCTGAGGCCATATGGCCACCCTGTGCTGCAGGAGGCCACAGCGGTGGAGAGCAGCAGGGAGAGGAAGCACCCTGGGGAGCAGAGGCTAGCTCACCAACTGACAGCCTGTTCTGGAAAAGGGTTCTGTGAAGACTTTTTTTTTTTAATGAAGTACCAGGGAATGAAGCCGGGACCTCGTACATGGGAAGCAGGTGCTCAAACCACTGGGCTACATCCGCTCCCCTGTGAAGGCTTTTAAGTTCCCTCATCTCATATCTGTGGGAGGTCCTAAAAGGGTTTGCCTGGCCCCACAGACCCAGTGCTTGAACCCTGTTGTGCAAAGGAGTTCCCACCCAAGGCAGCCTATTCTATTTTTGGCTATCACATGAAGAAGTTTTTCTAAATTGACTTGAAATCTGTCTCCCTATTTTGTACCTGGGGCTGCACAGAACAAGCCCATTCCCTTTGGATATTAGAACTGGAGAACAAGGCAGTGAGCTCATGGTATGTTCATCCCTTCTCCAGAAGGACATGGTTCCAGCCTCTCTCCCTCCTCCACCACCTCAGGTGGAACAACAATCAGCGGGAAGCCATGCAGTGCAATCTCTCTCCTTTCAACATTCATTTTGAGGGTAAGGATGTGCATGCCATGGCAGGTGACTGACCATTCCCTTGTCTCCGCAGTGGCCCGAGGGAGGAGCAGGGATGTCTCAACTGCAGGCTGCGGTCAGCAAACAGTCCAGACAGTCTTCTCCCCGTGTCCATCCAGACAGTCCCTGGGTTAAGCGGCCGGAGAATATGCAAAAGTGATCAAGATGTGTGCCAGGGGGGCCAGCCCCAGCCTGGGAGTGTGGAGGGGTGTGGGCTGGAGATTGGAGGTCCATGTCCAGGTAGCCGTGGGGCATAGAGTGGGCTTCCCAGGCTGGGCAGCCCTCCCTGCTCCAGGTTACCCGAGTTTGCATGTGGGGCCACCGGGGCCCTTCACTCAGCCACGTCGATGGACAGCATGGCCTTGATTGCAGGGAACTTGTTGCAGGAGAAGTCAGCGAGCAGCTGCTTGGAGCCACTCCGAGTGGGCAGGATCTCAAAACGGATCCGGGACCGCTCCTTGGGGCGCAGGGAAGGCACACTGATGGGGAAGGGCATGGGTTAGCATTTATGGCAAGGTTTGCAGACCTCTGGCTGGACGGGGTTTTGGGGATCTCATGTCCTACTCTGGGAGAAACTGGTCAAGGTCACGCCTTCCTCCCTCCAGCTGCCTCCCTGGGTCACCATGCCTCTCCAGCCCTGTAGACATCTCAGAGCAGAAGTTGGGGTCTCATGATCTCCCAAATACATCAAGACTTGAGGACCAACCCCAAGCTTTCTCCAGGGGTTCAAGCTTAGTGAACCCCGAAGTAAATGCAAATACGTGTGCGTATGTGCATTTTCTGCTTTCACTGGGTTTTCCAGTTCTCAGGCCTCCCCCAGGGATGCAGAACTAGAGGCTAGAGGTGGCTGCCCTGCACCTACACCTGCCCCCTCCTCCGCCCATCACTGCCCTGGCCGCTCAGGCCTGGGACTCACTCTATTTTGAGGCTGCCCCGCAGGAGGCCGCTCCCCTCCACCATCAGCACACAGTTCTTCACTGGCTCGTCCAGGGGGTTGGAGAAGAGCATCTGCACATTCACAGGCTGCTGCACTCGTGCCTCATTCAGCACCTGTGGAGAAGAGGGGCAGCCGGGTCAGGACACTGGCTTCTCGTCCCCTGCCTGCCACTCAGTGAGAGCTGATGGGGCTGGGCCGGGAAACTGAGGACAAAGGAAGGGAAGGCTGTTTATCTGTCCCAACTAAGTGCCAGGCATGTGTAGTGTTGGAGGCCTCCAGACACTCAGGCAAGGGGATACTAAGAGACTGCTATCCTCCCCCAGGTGCTGAGAGAGGAGCGCACAGGGCAGTGGCTCGGAGCTTTCTGTCCTCTCTGTCCAGCGGGTGGACCCCAAGCCCCTCCTCCAATTCATCCAGGGAAGGGAGGAGGAGTCTGCTTCCAAGGACAGCCTGATTCCAGTGCGGGTCACTGTTGAGTATTAAGAAATTATAACGCATTTAATAACATTACTCTCTTTGAACCTCCTGCACATGGGCCGTTTCTTCCCTTACAGCCTTGACTTGCCCTCCCTGGGAGGCCCTCCAGGCATGGGAGATGGTGCCCACAGGCCCCTGAGCCGGATCCACTCTGCTCCACAGCTGGAGTGCCTTCTGCTCATCTTCGTTAGACATGGTATGGGTCTCCTGCCTTGATTCCAGCTGCTCTCCTCTGATTGCACCCCAGCCAATGGGTGTCCTTCTAAACTTCTGGAGCCCAGAAGTTCCCAGTGTGCTGTGTATGGTCTGGGCAGGGCTCCCACATAGAACTGTCCTGCGTCAGGGCTCAGGGAAAGGTTTCAGGTCAGAAACACAATCTGAACTATTCACTCCAAACCAGGGGTTCTTAACAAGGGGTCCGTGAGCTTGAATTTAAATAAAAAAAACCATTATTCTTGTGGTGACGCATTGGTGTGGGTGTGATATATTTATTAAATAATACCCAGTATAGTGTGGACTTAGTAAGGGATACGTGGTTTTCACCTGACTGGCAAAGGGGTCCGTGGAACGAAAAAGGTTAAGAACCCCTGCTTCTAAACGGTGACCGCTGTGATGCTGTTCCAAGAACCAGCTGTGCCTCTCCACACACGCCATCTCCGGGGCTCCACTTCCTCATCCGATAAATAGCAACATTCATCTCTATGCTGCCTTCCTCCTTGGACTGGAAGGGACCAAATGAGATCATGGATGGGGAGGAAAGCGTTTTGGATATAGAAAGTGAAATTGTATGTCTGACAGATTTCTTTTCTCCTTTTGAGGATCACAGCAGGTTGCTTGTTTTGTTGGTTTGGTTTTTATTTTTTTAATTTTTTTAGTCACTAATCCTCACAGCAAACATTTTAGTTTACAGCTGAAGTTCAGACTAATTTGGTAACTTGGCCAAGTTCACACACTAGTAAACAGCAGGACCTACCTGGTTCCAAAGTCTTTGTTCTTTTCACTAGGCCCTGCAATACCAATGATTTGTGAAGAGCTGAATCATTTTAGAGACCATGATCCATAATTGCTCCCATGGAACTCATTTCAGCATATGACATGATTTAGAGGGTAAAGCATAATTCTATGCTTTGGGATATAACAAAGCTAAGTAAATGGTGCCATATTTTTCATGTTGATGTTCAATTTGAGATTCCCATGAATTTGTTTGTCTTTCTTTATTGCTGCTTACTACCCTGTCCTATTGATCCAAATCTGTAAATAGATGCAGAGGAGATGACCAGGGCCACCAGAAACCTGCATCTCATTGCCATTGGTTCTTGGGTCAGTTTGAAGGAGATCACACTATGGAAGAAGGTTTAGATTTTCTGGTCTAATTCCAGGGCAATGTTAATTGCCAATCAGTGCCAGAAAGGATCGAGGGACATTGCCAAAACTGTTACTTTTCATACAGATTGCCTTCACGAGTTTAAAAAGATGTACCCTGATCCAAGTGAGCTAAGCACTGATTCATTCAATCAAGACAAGAATGGCTTGATTCTCTGAAGACTTAAATAGAGGGGAGAATGTATTAGGAGGAAATGCTCAGAAGATGCCTAAAGGGAGAAAGATCAGGTGCCTTTTGACAAGATTAAATAAAGTTCTTGATGGCACATTTCTATCCTTTGCATATTCTGATTTTCTTTTTAAAGATATTATAGTATCTTGATATGGAAATTCAAAAGATGTAGAGCAGAAATGTTGAATGAAAAAAGATAAAACTATAAGAAGATTAGAGGATACTGGATAAGGCAATATAATGGGGGGGAGAAAACTAACTCCACTGGTCATTCTAGAGGAGGATGTCCTTTCCTAGGCTCTGGAACTGGGGTTGGCACTCGGCTAAACAATGTGTCTTCAGAAATGGGGCACATTTCTCAGAAACGCCTTGTAAAGTGGCAGAAGCTGTAATAGGCAGAGGAACCATGGACTGACAAGGAAAACTTCCCTGTCCTGGATGGGGGAGAGCGCAAACACAGAGAACAAGTAGATCTGGAAGGTTCTATTCATCCTGTCCTGTGGAGGTGGCTTTTGTTTTTTGTTTTATTTTGTTTTACAAATATTGATTGAATACCTACTAAGCACCAGATATTGTACCAAGGGAGACAGTAAGGACCCCAAAACTGGAGTAGTATCTGACTTCATGAAGTTTACAGGCTGGTAGGGGACCTTAACCCAACAATTGCACAAATAAAGGTATCATTTCAAGGGGAACAAATGCCCTGAAGGAGGACGGAGGGCTCTGAGGGTGTACGACTAGGGCGAGGTCTAATTTCAGGGTCAGGAGGAAAGGCTTTCCTGAGGAAAAGGCAGTTTATCTGAACTGTACAGAGTGACCAGGAGTGGGGAAGACAATTCCAGACAAAGGGAACAGCATGTGCAAAGACCCTGTGACAGTCACTTCAAGAAACTGAAATGACATTGAGAGCAACTGAGATGAGAGCAGTGGAGGACCACGTAGAGTTTTAAACTGGAAGTGATAGGACTAGATCTGTTTTTGTTGTTGTTGTTTTGTTTTCAGATACCTCTGGGTGCAGTACGGAAGAATGTGGCAAATCTTTCCCTTCAGAGCTTAGTGGATAAGGGAGATGAAGTGATGGAATAACACTGTTTGGGGTTAAAATGACTCTGCATGTCAGGAGCCTGTTCATGCATGGTTTCTGAACTGGCCCTGCGGGTAGGTCCCAAAAAAGAAAAGCTTTGTGAAAATGAAGTGTTGTTTAGTGGCTCCCAAGGGAACTGCTGCAAAAAACTACAAGCACAAGTTCTTGCCTAGCTTTAAACGATACTGTTATTAAACTCCTATTCATCCTCCAAAGCCTAGCTCAGATGTCCCTCTTCTGCTACATCTTTTCCAACCTCTAGAATGAGATAATGCCTCCCTATCCTGGTTTATCTCTGGGCTATATACACTTTCAATGTTGTCCTTCTCACACTTTAGCACAAGCAGAATGGCCTCCAAAACACTTTTGTTCATTGAATTGTTGAGT
>JAQZBX010023949.1:0-30508 GCA_029593785.1 Cabassous unicinctus
ATTTCCCATATGCCCCCCCCCCCGACACATATACACTTTCCCACACTAACAGCATCCTTCATTAGTGTGGTGTATTTGTGACAATTGATAAACCCATATTGAAGTATTGCTACTAACCAGGGACTACAGTTTACATTATAGTTTATACTTTGTCCCACACAATTTTGTAACTTATGACAAAATATACAATGATCTGTATCTGTCACTGCAATGTCATGCAGGACAAATCCAATGTCCCAAAAATACCCCTGTTACACCTATATTTCCTCTCCCATCCCTCAGGACCTCTGGTGGCCACTGCCTTTATATCAATGATAAGAGTTCTTCCATTGCTAGAATAATACTAAGTCTACAGTAGAATAACAATAAGTCTACTTCAGTCCATTGTTCATTCCCCAATCTTGAGGACTTGGGATGGTGATGCCCATTCTGCTTCTAATTGAGAGGAGGCTTAGAACCCATGGGGCAGATGGATGGAGATATCTTGCTTGCAGTTGCAGACACTCTCTGTTCCTTGGGATGGTTATTGTCCATCATTATCTCCTTGTTAGCTGTCCTGGGTGAGTCCAGTAAGCTGGAAAGTAGGTGTTGCAACTCTGCTGAGATTCAGCGCTCAACTGGCACATGGATCGGCCAAAGATTTAAATCTCTGGGACATATATTTATCAAGTATAGTGCCAATTATGGGTTCAAATAAAAGAGTCAGCAGAGCCATGGGTAGAGAACCTATAAATGAGTCTAACTCTATTACACTGGGGAACATAAATTCCAAAGTAAGGACCACTGACAGGGTGCTGAATTCCTGTGCCTGTCTGCCCTGCCTATCATGTCTGGATGTCTCTAGCGCCCTCAGGAGCCCTGCTGTTTGTGGCACTGTTTACTGTGGCAGTCAATGAGGTCCTGCTGAGACTTGCATAAAGGTAACCTCAGGAATAACCTCCGGACTCACTTTGAAGTCTCTTAGCCATAAAAACTCATTTGCATTTACCATTTCCCCCTTTTGGTCAAGGTCTATTTCCAGATGCATTGCTAGTTGGTGCTTGGTAATAATCCCTCGGTGCCAGGGAGGCTCATCTCCATTAGTCATGTCCCATGCCAAGGGGAAGGTAGTGTGTTTATATGCTGAGTTTGGCTTAGAGAGAGGCCACATTTGAGCAACAAGGAGGCTTTCAGGAGGCAACTCTTAGGTAGTATATAATACTAGGCTAGGTTCAATTTCACAAGATAGGTGATAATCATCAGACAGTTGAGTTTTGGCCCGAGGCCTTTGGGTTTAGTGGCCACATTTTTCAATCTAAAATTTAGGACATTTAACATGATGAGTAATAGAAAATATGCTTATGGAAGAATAGGACAAAACACTTGAAATTGGGATTGTTTTGGAAAACCATGGACATATGGATAATGATGATGATCAATAACCTAATTCTCATATTTGCATACCAGTGGTGGAGGGACCCTTCAATTCAACTTGCTGCTCCATGCCCCTCATACCTGCCCCAAATTCTATTTGCTCAATTAGATTTTTAGATAGTGAGTAGCTTATTAGTGTTGAAAATAAAAAGGTTAAAACAGCCATGACCCTCCAGAAGAGAGATTTGCAAGCTTTTTCAGATCTTGGCCCAAAGCAAGAAATTCTACCTTAGAACCTGTATACAAGGATGGGCTCTGGTATTTTTTATTCTATCCTATTCTTCTCTATTCTATTCTATTCTATTCTATTCTATTCTATTCTATTCTATTCTATTCTATTCTATTCTATTCTTCTATTCTATTCTATTCTATTCTTCTCCATTCCATTCCAACCTCTTCTGCTCTAGGCTAGCCTGGCCTATCCCATTCACACAAGGCTGTTTTCATTTCTAAAGCACAAAAGGATTGTTTCCTGCAGTTTGAAAAAACACTGTAGTTGACAGGGTCACATAGATTTTGGTTTCCTTTTTGTTAAGTAAAATTTTGGTTAACCTGAAGGCTTTCTTGTTTTGATTTTGTTATTGCTTTTAAATACATATAGATACAAGCCCTGGCTGGCAAAGAAAATACTTTCTTTCTCTTGGAAACTTGGCTGCTGAAGTGTTTTTAGTCTTGGACCTGGAAGGAGCCACAGAGGAGGATCAGAGGGTCTGGTTAGGGCTCTCTCTGCTGGGGCAGAGTGATCCTAAAACAGCAAATTGCAGCAATCGCTTCCTTTGCTTGTCCCAACCTATTTAGCCTTCGACTTACTTTGAAAGCTGCCTCCTGCCATGATCATCTCTGCCACCCTTGAAAAGCACACAGTGCAGGTTTTTCTAATTTTGTTTTCTGTTTCCGCACCTTTTTCCTAGGTCACTGTGCCACAGGTGGCTTGGTGCTTGTGGTTTGAGGTCATCCAGAGTCCTTAATCTAAAGAATGAATTTTTTAAAAAACCCAAGATTTTATTGCACTCTTCAAATTGCTGCCTGGTGACAGGAGGGGGCAAGGGCAGAGGAGACCAAGGACCTTCACCTGGGAAGGCCCGGCTGGCTCAGCTGTCAGGTCAGGAAAGCGGAATCACGTGCCGCCACCTGTTGGCAGGGCTGTGGAACAGCAGCGTTTAAGTGTTGACCATTTTCACTGCCACTTATTTTATAAAGATCTGGTTTGGGAGAAGCTTAGTTTCTCTTATCCTCCAATGCGTTATTTCCCAGGCAGCCTTGGCTTCAAGTTAAGGCATCTCTGGATGGAAATGACCCATCTTTAACCCGAATGAAGCTTGTCTGTGAAGTAGACCAAAAGGAAGGGGGAATTCCCACAGCGTCTCATTGCTGTCCAAGCCGACAAACTTCCCCTTTAGGATAGGCTGAGGGAGGGGCTGTCTGCTCCTGTCAGAAGGATTTCAAAAACATTCTGTTCTCATTCTTTAGATCTTCCTGATGGCTTCACGGACCTCCTGAGGTTAGCATATGCTATGTGCAAAGGACAGCTTTAAAACAAAACAAAACAGTCCCACGCCGTTTTGAAACTTACTGATTCTAAATGCTACCCTCTGGCTTTATTTATTGGTAAGGGAAACTGGACATCAAGGCCCTGCTGCTTCCATTTTTAAAGGGTCTCTGTTTAATAATAAAAAATAAAGGAAGTTGTGCCTAAGTCAAGTTACCAAGATTGTTGCATATTTAAAAGGTTGACAATTTCATGTTGTTGATCATTACATAATTGTAAGATTTCTTTAAAACTCTGAATTCATAAAGCACCATAGCAAAGGGATGGATAGGTAGCCACAGCATACGGACTTAAAAGCTCAATTCAAGACAAAAAATATATACACCAGGCCCTCCACTAGATGCTGGGACACATCAGTTTAACAAAGCAGATGCAATCTCTGTGCCCGTGTGCACACGTTCGAATGGGGGAGATGAGCAATGAGTACAAGAATTAAGCGAGTTATACAGCAAGAGAGATGGTGACAAGTGCTATGGAAAGGACGGTGCCGGGAAGGGGGTGCGGTGTACCTGTAGTGGGGGGGATGAGCGGCAATTTTGAATGGGGTGGTCAGGGCTTGCCTTTTGGAGAACCTGGCATCTGAGCCCCAAATGCAGTTTGGGCGGAAGTTCATGCTGTGTTGTCCAGAGGAAGAGCATTGCAGGCAGAGGCATGAGCAGCCTGTGCAAAGGCCCTGAGGCAGGAGTATGTCTGGAATCCTGGAAGATGCCAGTGTGGCCCAAGCAGAGGCGGTGGAGGGGCCTCAGAGGAAACGCAGGCAGGCCGGGCTGGGAAGTGTCTCATGGGCTGCAGGGAGAATGTCGGTGTTTGCCGGGATGGTGATAAGGAACCATTGGAGGGTTTATACCTTTTAAAAGGATTACACAGGCGGGCATTTTGAGAATAGGCAGGAGGGGGTGATGCAGAAGCCGGGGAGACCAGTTAGATGACTGGAGTAACAGGTGAAGGAGCTGGTGGCTCCGCTGGGCACTTGGTGGAGGTGGGGAGAACATGCCAGATTCTAGATCTGATCTGAAGATGGAACCCACAAGATTTACGGATGACCTCGTTATGAGATGTGAAAAAGAGTGGGGCCCAGGGTGACCTGAGGCTTTGGGCCGGAGCACAGGAAGATGACGCAGTGGGGAGGACTGCGCAGAGAGTAAGCTTTGGGTACAGAACAGCCTCTCTGCCCTGCCAGCGGTCTCCGCACCTGTGCTCAAAACCTCCTTTGGACCTCCCAGGAGAATAAAGCAGAGGCCCTTTCGGACTGTAAGGCCTCCACTTCTGCTCCCACCACTAAGATTTTTGCCCCATTGCCCTCTTTCCTATGTGTGTATTGGCTTCCTGGGGCTCCCATAACAAAGTATCACAAACTGGGTAGCTTAAAACAACAGAAATTTATTCTCTCACTGTCCTGGAGGCCCCACAGTCTGAATCAAGGTGTGGCCATGGGCCCTGTGGTGGCTCTAGGGGAGGAGGTTCCTGGCCTCTCCCAGCTTCTGGTGGTCTGCTGGGCTGTGGGTGCTGCAGCCTCCAGCTTCTCCATCATGTGGCATGCTCCCCTCTCTGTGGGTCTGGGGATGTCCAAGTCTCCCTCCTCCCATGAGGACACCAGTCATACTGAATTAAAGGCCCAGCCTATGAATAGGTTCAAAGACCCTATTTCCAGTTAAGGCTGCATCCATGCACTGGGGTTAGAACTTGACTCCCTTTAGTCCTAAACAACGTACTTCTTCAGAGCACATGTTTTGGCTTTATTTTTATGGTATTTGTGTGATTGCGTGTTTCATGACTGTTTCCCCTACAAGACTCTCAGGGCCATGTCAGCAGGGACCTTGTCTGTGGCTGCCTCCAGGTCTATCCCCACCTGCTGGACAGGCCTGCCTGGCAGGAGGCATCCAGTAAATGTGGGTTAAACAGAGAACGAATCATTGGAAGACCCTGGGGCTGCGATGGAGCCTCCTTTCTATCAGTTGGGGGCATGGGATGGGTGGGCAGCAGATGCACTCTTCCTCAGGCCTCTGTCTAACTTCTCCCATTCAGAGGAGTCGTCACTGCAGGAGCCCCTGGGGGCAGTGGAGGGGGGGAGGTACACCAGGAAGAAAACAGCAGCAGCTCTCTCTGCGGCCCCTCCCCCATTCCCCACTCTGTTCCCAGGACCAAATCCCCCTGTTGTAGGAAGTTTAGCAGCTTCTCTGGCCTCTGCCCTCTGGGTGTCAGTTGAGTCCTCTTTCACAGAAGTGACAATGTACAATGTCTCCAGACTTCCCCAACGTCCCCTGGGGCAAGACGCCCCCAGGTCTAGCAGTACGGCTAGTGGAAAGCCCTCTGACATTCTATATGTTCTCACTTCCCAGGGCCTCCCCTTACTTCTTATGTCATTTCTGTGCTTACGGTTTTGGGGGGCCATTGGAAGGGAGGTGCAGGCTTCTCTCCCCACCCCAAAGGCTGCCTCTGGAATCGCCATCACTCTCATCCTGGCACCTCGACTTGTTCCTGATGCCAGGTCAGGACTGCTCTTTTATAGGCTGTCTTAAATTTTTCCCATTATACGACCATGACTTTATTCAGTATTTTCGTCATTAACTTAAGAATTAGCTTTTGTTGATGATAAAACCGATGATGGGAAGCTCCAAAAAGTTAGATGCCAAAATAATCTTTGGCAGAAAATCCTGGGAAACTCCCAGACTAGTGGGAAAATTCCTGGGTTTTGTATGATATTACAAGCCTTCACAAAGCCTGGGATGAGGATTTTTAGCTAGGTTGCAAATGGGGAAACTCATGAAACAAAATTTGTTATATAATGCATGGTTTAGTACAAATAGAAACATCTCCTTTTTCATGTTATAATCAGAGAAACAGGAGTCCAAAGAAAGTTAGAGCCTGAAGGGGCCTCAAGAAATCAACTACTGTAACCCCCTCATTTAGGAAACAACGAAACAGAGGGCAAAGAGATTCATTGCTTTGCCAAGGCACCTAAGTGGCAGCAGAGCCTGGTGTGAGCTCAGCTCTCCTGGTGCCTGTTCTGATGTGTAATGGAGTGTCATCAGTCCATGGCAAAGGGAGACAGAGAAGGACACTTTGGGGGGCTGCTCTTAAACGAGGATTAGTTAAATTTAAAGAACTGTCGCTTAGACTGAGACTCATGCCGTCTAGCCCTTCTGCCATTTTTGGCAGTGAAATGCTGTCTCTATTAGGAAATGACTGTAAATGTATTTGGAGTTTTGGGGGTTTTCTTAAATGCCTTTATTCTGGCAATCCCAAAACAATTTTCCAGCCCCCTTCCACAAAACAAGAGGCTGGGAGCCACTGATGTAGAAAACACCTGTATCCAAAGACTAGAGATCTTCTGGTTCCCAGGGAGCAAGGCAGGGCTCACAGGCCGCTGGGTCAGCGACGATGGGGGCCCACAGATGGGTAATCCCCTCGAACAGTGACAGCCGCGGACCCAGGCTCAGGCCTCTCCAGAATCTCCCCCCTTCCGCCCCTTCACTCCCTCGTCTCTCAGTGAATCAGAACTTTCTGGAATCCTTGTGCTGGCCTCCTGATGCGGCTCAGGGTCACAGGGCGGCCGCATCGGGTCTGAGCCAGGCTCCAAGGTGCATCTGGTCAGGGGATGGGGCGGGGGTGGGGCTCCGAGGTCCCGTGGTTCCTTCCGGCTGCACAAGCTTCGGGATATCAGTTCTCCAATTTTCTTAAGCCCTTTGCTAAAGAGAAGAGCACCCAGATCCAAGGGAAGGCTCTAGAGCTCCAGGAGCTGGACCAGGAGCTGCTCCCCCTCGTGTCAATAGTCCCGAGGCCGCCCCTGACCCTGGGAAACGGGAGGCCCAAGCGACTAGAGAAGAGTCTTCAGTCTTGAGCCTGCGCCACACGATTCAGACGCCGCCTCCCGTCTTGGCAGAGGCTTCTGGAGACACTGGGAGCTCGTTGAAGGAGGGAGGGGACTTGTGGCCCTTGGTGGGTTGGAGTGTGATGGGCCCGTGAGGGCCCCACAAATCCTGTGGCCTCGGCTCCGGCACCAAAAAAGGCTTTGAAGGTTTTCAAAAGAGGAAGGTGACAGAGAAGTCTCAGCGGTCTGAGAGGGTTTTCAAGGGAAAAGGAAACCAAAAAAAAAAAGGAAAGAAATATGTGGTAAAGATTTAGTGCATTTAGCGGATTTCATTTCATCCCATTCCCAGCCCCACAGTTGAAGTAGGGGCAGGGGACACTTTGCCTGGATAGACTATTCAGCTAGGGTGACATCTGGCCTAGGGTGGCCTCCCAGGAGCTCATATGGAAACGTTTGCAACCCCGGGTGCAGAGAGGCGCGCGGTCCGCAGCTGCTTTGTGAGTGGGCCCGCTTCACGCGTGCTTCCTCGTTTCATCGTCAGGCAACCCCCTGCGTGAGCTTTATATTCTCAGCTGACAGGTGAGGAAACAGCTGCTCGCAGAGTTGGTAACTGGCCCCCCAGCCCAGGGTTTAGAAAAGGGATAGAACCGATATTCAAACACAGATCTGCCCGTCTCCAAGTCCACGTGTGCGCCACAAGCCCTTGCCCACCAGTGCGTCCGGGAAATGGGGAAGGGGTGTGGTCCCTGAGCCACGTGCGAGGAGGCCGTAAGCCAGGGCGGCCGCTGCCCGTTCATACCCAGCTTCGGCGCCTCAGTCTTCTTAAGCAACCTAAGAAGCTGACTGTCCCGGACCGAGACACTTTGGCATGTGAAGGGTGGGGATTTGATTTAATAAAAAATAAGCTTTCGCTCAGGATTGTCATTCTCCATCCAAGCCAATGCAAAGGTGGATGTTTGATGAGCTGTGTTTCTAACCGCTCCTGGAGTCAAGAAACATGTCCAAATGTTTTGTGACATCTTCATCACAGAATTATTATCAGTGGGCTCATCCTGTCATTTCAGATAACTCATATTAACTGATGTCACCTGTCTTATATTTTTAGAGGAAGAAAAATATATATACCTAACGAGCTCTCCCCTCCCCAATGGCTTAAAATGCAAAGATCCAATCCTTGGATTCCAACCTGTGTGAACTTCTGACAACTAACCCAGGAAATCCACCGGCTTCTGCCTGCCATCTGAAGCTTGTTTACATTCCAGTGGAATTCCTGGGAAAGTCCAGAGCTCTCCCAGCTTGGAAAACAATGGCTTAGCTGATAAACTCCCATCAGCAGCAGGAGGGGGAAGGCCCTGAGAGGGTCCTCCTGGGCGGGATTGGCCCACGTTCTGCCTGTTTACTCCCTTGGGCTGAGATTAAAACCAGCTCTGGGTAGGCGGGCAGCGACTGCTGAGTTGGAAGGGGGCTGTGGCTACCTCTCGTCATCAGCAGCAATCGTTGCCAAGGCTTTCTACCAATTTTCCAATTCACAGCAGCAACTCGTGGGCAGACCTCACACTGATCAGTTCTGAAGAACTTCTTAATCAGGAGGGTCGTGGAGACAGAGCCAGAAACAATTAGCCTTAAGCTGCACTAAATCTCTCCTTGTGCAGAGAAAATTCGGGCCCAGCAGTTCAATCCGTGTTTTTAAGTTACACCAAACAATCCAGGTCTTGGGTAGTGGCAGGGAGCCAAGCCTGGTGATCCATTGCTAGCCTCTGTGTGGGGAAAGAGCCCTGAACGAGGACAGACTCACCCTCCAGGGACACAACGCCTGAATCCTGCTTAGATGAAGCCAAGTCTGGAAATAGCATTCCCCTTGCCGGAGGCTGATCTAGGAGTGGGCGTGTGGTCTAGTTCCAGTCAAGGGAAATGTGCTGGGGGGCTTGGGAAAGTTCCTGGGAAACATTTTCCTTCCACAGAAGGTTGCCGTGTATGGCTGGGATGCCCGGAAGCAGGAGCGTAACTGTGTGCATGCTAGGCTAGCCAAGAGGCAGTGGAGAAGAGGAAAGGGACGCCACCTGGGTCCTTCGTGACGTCACTGAGCCACTGACAAACCAATGCGGAGGCCCTGCAGCTCTTGTTATGTGGGTGATAAAACTGTCTGATTAAACTCGTCCACTTGGATTTTCCGAGACTTGCAACTAAAAGCATCCCTCCAAGCACTTGGAGGTCTAGTGGCAGCTCTTTGCTGGAGTTTCCATCTCTTGGCCTCTGTTTTCTCTTAGGGAAGTAGGAGTGGGGGATTTGCAGAAAGTGGAGAATTGGAACCAGCTGCTTAGGAAAACACGGGAGCTGGAGGGCCTGATGAGGTCTCGGACCAGGAGTTCAGAGTTGCACCTATCGACTGGCTCAGGGACTTTTCTGCTGTGCTCAGCAGCCCAAGGGCAGGAATGGGGAAGGTGGATAACCCCCCTCCACAAGGTCTGGGGCTTCTCCAGGTGGGTGCTCCTATTCTCGTTGCCACCTCTTATTGTCTTCAAGGCGTCAGTTCAGTTCAATGCTAATTAATGTCTACCATGTACAAGGCATCCCTGTGAGAATAAAAAAGAGATGGCTGGGTCTTCTGCATTGGCCCAGATCAATTCAGAGCATCTCCTGGTGGGTCTATGGTTTCGTGACATTAAATGATCTTTAATTGTGAGATTGAAAGGGCTCACGTGTCTCTAAAGACTTACCAGCTAACGTGAGACGTGACAAGAACTGCGCAGAACTGCTGGCTTGCTCTCTGGAGGTCGAGTAGTGGAATTAGATAAAGGGCTACATCTAGGAGGAGCGCATGGCAGAGGGTGCTCCACTTGGGGTGGGGGTGGACAGCCAGGGGGCAGCCAGGGAGGTGTTGGCAGGACTCCTAGTAGACAGTCTTCGTGCAGGAAGGGTGACCAGTGTGTTTCCAGCAGGAGCAGCTGCCCCTTCGAGGTCTGGGCTCCGGAAGCAGCCTGTCGGGGGCAAGGCTGGGGCGCTCTGGTTTGGGGGAGGAGGAAAGAGGTTTAGGAGGAGAGGTGGTAGAGGGTGGGGCCCATTTGAGTTCTTGAACCCCACTCTGCTGGAGAGAGGCAGCCGCTCGGAAGACAGGGAAGGTGAATTATGCAGACAGATTTGTATCTTGGGAAAAATAGCCTGTGACAACGAGACACCCAGCTGAAGTGAGTGAAAGATTAGAGAGTGAGGTGAAGAGAGAGGGAAGACCGGGGAGGCGCTTCCCTGTGAGATAGGCATGCTAAATGGAATTCAACTCTCAGCACAGACCAGGCCCTGGCGAGTGGAGGACAGCAGAATCCAGAGGCCCTCACTTTTAGAGTTACGAGTTCAAAAGCTTATTTCTGAACCCGTTTTCACAATGGAGTCTGCCTTGTGTTTTCTTGGAGTGGTGGCGTGGTTGTGGGAATAAAGTCCAGTGAAGGGAAGAAATTTTTCAGAGATTGCTTTCATCTTGATTTGAGTGTTGTTGTTTTAAGTCACAAAAGGGGTCAAAATACAGAGCCACAGCCCCTCTTACAAAAATCCCCTTTCCTCTGAAGCACCCCTCCCACACACAGCTGCCCTGGGCAGACGCCTCTCTCCTGGCCCGGCCAAATCCTCGCTGGAGCCCCAGCCCCGAGCGGCCTTCCCTCCTCCTCTCTCTGCATCTATCGGCTCTCCCAGCTGGAAAGACTGTCTTCTCCAGGAGGTAGGAGGAGGGGAAATGATGGAGGCAACGGGACTCCTCTTGGACAGGTGGGAGAAGGGGGAAGGCTGAGATTGCTCCCTGGCTAATGACCTTTCTCCCCACCCTATTACTAACTGTACTGGATGGCACCGTGGCCTCCACAAAGACCGTTCAAGTCCTGACCTAGTCCTATGGGTGGGAGCGCACTTGTAAATAGGATCGTGGAAGATCTTATTAAGATGAGGCCAATGCGAATGTTCTCACTGTCCTGATTTTGTGATAATCAGGGTAGGCTAAACATTCGGTATATTAGAAACCATGCATGTGTCCCCAGACCCAGTTTTTCTTTAGCTCTGGTTTTTGGAATGCTGGTGATAAACTAAGCCTGATTTATTACATGACCGTCCTATATGGGAAAAGACTGTAACTTTGGGTATCTTTGGTCAACCTTAAGAGATATAGCAGGGGGATGGATGTGGCTCAAATGGTTGGGCATCCATCTCCCATATGGAGGGACCTGGGTTCGATCCCCGGGACCTCCCAGTAAAAATTAAAAAAAAAAAGAAAAATATAGAAGGCACGTAGGCCACCAGGCCCTGTGCACAAGTGCGCCGTGAAGCCCCATCCGCGGGTGAGCCACCAGGCCCCGTGAGTGGGTGAGCCGCCAGGCCCCTCGAGCCATGCAGCAAAATGAAGTTAACAGGAGAGTGACACAAGGGAGAGCCAAGACGAGACGCACTGAAAAACCAGGAACTAAGGTGGCGCAGGCGGTAGGACGCCTCTCTCCCACATTGGAGGTTCCATGGATCAAATCCAGTGAAGACAGGAGAAGGATGAGAAGAGAGGGCAGGAAATGGACACAGAGAGTTGCCCAGTGAATGGACACAGAAACAGCAAAAATGGGGGTGGGGGGGTAAAAATGGATAAAAGTAAATAAATCAATAAATAAATCTCTAAAAAAAGGTATAGGGGAGGAAGATATGGACTATAGTTAGTAGTAATACTTTGACGATACTCTTCCATGATTTAACAAATGTTTCACAACAATGCAGGGTGTTTGTGGGGGGGTGATGTGTGGGAGCCCTGTATGGTGTTATGCATGTTTGTCTCCTAAGATCACGATGTTTACTGAACACTTATAGTTTACGTACATTCATGTATGAATGATATACTTCAATAAATTGTTTAAAAAAAAAAAAAAAAGATGAGGCCAAACTGAATCAGACTGGGCCTTAATCCAAGACCACTGGAGTCCCGAAAAGCAGAGGAAATCCGGACTGGGAAATAGGAGCAGTAGGAGGCAGAAGGAGGCAGGCGGCCATGCGATGGAGGCAGAAATTGAGTTACAAACCACAGGCAGCCACCACCGGATCCTTCCAGACTTCAGAGAAGTACGGCCCTGCTGATGACACCTTGATTTTGGACTTCTAGCCTCCAAAACTGTGAGAAAATAAATTCCTGTTGTTTAAGCCAACCAGTCTGTGGTAGTTATTATAGCAGCCCTGGAAAACTGAGACGTAATCTCTCTTTAACGTGCTGTATTGATTCGCTAGAACTCAACCATCAATACGAAATAAAAATTGAGACAATTATCTGAGTCATTTAGGAAAAGCAGAGAGATTTCTGCCTTCTTCATTCATCAGGGTTTTTCCCTATTTATTTCGAATGAGGATCAATGTGTAAGAAAGCACTCGATGCATAAGAAAGGTTCTGGCTTAATTGCTACAAAAGATTGTACAGGCCATGAATTTTCTTAGAAGACAAACTCTGAAAAATGGGCTTTATGTTCCTGGATGGGAGACGCAGGGGTTAATTGGATTTATTGATGTGATATATCATGTAGTTTGAAGCTAAGATTTACTGAGAATTAAATCTTTGCATGTCTGTTCCAGGGGCTCAGTTTGTATGAGTTTAATTCAGTCCTCACAAATACCCCATTATTATCCCCATTTTGTAGTTTAGAAAACTAAGGACCTCAGCTAATGAGTGGACTCAAATCCAGCCTACTAGCCTCCAAATACAAGTTTTAACCTTGATCCCTGGACGGCCTGCAGAAAAGAGGCACTAGCATCTCCCTCTGGGGCCTGGTCCCCAGGGAGAGGCACCATGGCGGGGCCAGGGGGGGACAAGGTGAAGCCTAGCCTGGGGGACAAATCATGGCATTGGGTGGGGAGAGGCCTGTGGGCCCCAGGTGGTGAGTGCATCCTGTAAACCACATTATTTGGAGTCATGGCAGTTTGGGGTTTATTACTTTCTCTTAACCACTTTTCTGGGATGAGTGGAAGCCTTCAGCCCTGTTTTCTGCATGGACCAGGATGCAAAGGAGCGATCATGCTGTCCACCAGGCTGGCAGCAGTGAGCAATAAAAGTAACTCCCCCAGAAGAAGGTTCCGGTGGTTTGGAGCTACATACCCCAGAAAAACATGTTCTTAAATCCATTCCTGTGGGTGTGACTTTGGATGAGGTTACTTCAGATAAGGTGTGGCCCAGCTGAATCAGGATGGGGCTTCATCCTATTACTGAAGTCCTTATAGGGAAGGCCACAGAGGGAGAGGAAGCCAGAAGCTGAAAGTAATCAAAGCTGGACGAGAAGCCAGGAGAGGCCGCCATATGTATGGTCATGTGACAGAAAAGCCAAGGACCGAGGATCTCCAGTAGCAGCCCCAGAATGCCACTGTCTTCCGAGAGAAAGCATCGTCTTGATGATGCCTTGATTTTGGACTTCTCCTAGCCTCAAAACCCTGAGACAATAAATTCCCAGCCAACCCATGGTATGGCATTTATTTTAGAAGCCAGGAAGCTAAAACAGAGATGCAGAAGTCAGAGTTACAAGGTACTGTGGACATAGGATTCTTAGTCCATTGCCAGTGTTGGAAAATATGGATGTATTATATGATATTAAGGAAGGTGGTAGTTTTCTCTTGAAGGCACAACACAGCAACTGGGAGAAAGAGACATAAAGCTAGCTGCTAAGCCCCAAGACTTTCTACTCCTCTGCCCACTCTCCCACCCCCAGCTCCTCTTTATTTATTCATTTTTTTATGCTTTTTTTTTTATTTTTTAAAAGATCCCAGCTCCTCTTTAGTACACCCTTGTGTTGGTATTAAGATCCATCGTAACGCTCTCAGTTTCTGCTCCTAATCTCTCCATCGGTTTCCGCCTCCCTGAGACACTGGTCTTTGCCAACGCCCCGCATTACTGGCCTCTTGGGTATGCATGGCTGATCACAAGCTTCCCACAACCCGGCCCAGAGCAAAGGCTCCATAAATGTTGGGGAATTTGTGCACAACATCAAAGTAAATGAGAAGGAAATAATGAGTACCGAGCAATCAGCTCAGAATGACTTTCCCAAAGTTTTTCTAAGTATCCTACAAAAAACAAAACAAAACAAGGGATAGGATTATTTCTTGTTTTGTCTATTGCCAAGGGAGTTTTTCCCACAAGCAGTTCATTTCATACCAGCTTCCACAAGTTTCAGGCACCAGATGGCACCGAGGGTAAAACAAAGAGCAGGCGCTAAGGGTAAGAGACGACGTCCATCACGCTTGGGGAGGGCTCTAAGGGGTCTGCACGCAGCCGAGGCAAAACGGCCCTGAGAGCGTCTCCACTTGGATTGCGACGCATTCCCCGTTTCCCAGACCTATTTTCACCCACCCAGAGATGCTGACGTTTTTTCCTGGCCTTTCCACTTCTGTCGTCTCCAAATTGGTTTCTCCATGTCCCTGGCTGTGCGAGCCTGTGTGTGTCCTTCTCCCGTCTGCTGTGGTCACCACTTGGCCTGGGCTGCTGGGAGCCTCTGTCCACGTCCTACCAGCTCTGCTGTGCTCCCTCCTTTGCTCAAGCCATGGATCCCTGGAATAAAACATCCAGGCCAGGCTTGACCTTTGATCATCTATGGAGGCGACCTCCCTCCCTCTGCCTTTCGAAACTTGAATTTTGTAGGGATTCTGACCACTACCAATAAAAGATGTGTTTCAGAACTTGTGCTGCCAAATAAAGCCCAGTATGTATTGTGTCATGATACGCTATCGTTGGTACCCTCAGTTACCCCATAAGTTTTGGCACCCTACCACTGTGGAATTAAACTGTAGCTTGAGTGGGGAGGTTGCCTTAAAGAGGATTTTTAAAAAAGATTTATTAGTTTATCCCTCCCCCTCCCACCCGTTGTTTGTGCTCACTATCTGTTTTCTGTGTCCAATCTCTGTGTGCTCTCTGTGTCTCCTCATCTTCTCTTTAGGAGGCACCAGGAATGGAACCTGGGACCTCCCATGTGGGAGAGAGGTACTCAACCACTTGAGCCACCTCTGCTCCCTGCTTTATTGTGTCTCTCATTGTTTCTTCTTTGTGTCTCCTTCTTGCATCATCTTGTTGCGTCAGCTCACTGTTTTGCTCGGCTTCTCCAGGAGGCACCGGGAACCAACCCGGGACCTCCCATGTGGTAGGCAAGAGCTCAATTGCTCGAGCCACATCAGCTTCCCCTTAAAGAGGATTTTAAAAAATTTTATTGTGGTCACATATATATAACATAAAACTTTCCATTCTAACCATCTTTAGGTGCACAATTCAGTGCATTGACAACTTTGACAAAGCTGTGCTGCCGTCACCACCTTCCATCAGCCTCCCTTGAGCACTAACTCCACACTCCCTCCTTGCCCTGGACCCTGGCAAGGGTAATCTACTTTCCGTCTCTGCAAATTTGCCTATTCTGGGTATTTCATCTAAGTGGGGACTTGCGATATTTAGCCTCTTGTGTCTGATGCTACAGCATGGATGAGACCGTCATTCCTCTATATGGCAAAACAGATTCCAATGTATGTGCGTGGCTCGTCTTGTTATCCGTTGTGACGAGTGCTGCTATGAACATTGGTGCAAGTATCCATATGAGTCCCTGTTTTCAATTCTTTGTGCATCGGAGTGCAACCACCAGGTCATATGGTGATACTATATTTAACTTTTTCAGGAGCTACCAAACTGTTTTCCATAATGGCTGTGCCTTTCAAATTTTGGGTAGAAAATCTGCAAATAAAAATAAAAAATCACAGCTTTCAAAGAAAAAAAAAGCTCAGCCTTCTTCAGAAGCCACTTTAAATTGGCACCTAAACATGCCACAGCATGCATAACTCCCCTTGGAGTAATTCAGAGGGATGTATATATCAGGATAGATATTATATGTTCATCTGAGGGTTAGGCCTGAGCCTAAAAGAAAAGCCCATAGAAACACACTGTGGTCATCAGGTGAGGGCCGGAGTGGCCTTATTTCACAGGCCTACCCTTGAGTCGAAGAGGTGGGTGAGGCCGAGCCCAGCAATAGAGACCTGTGCTCCTGTCTGCAGTTCCTGCTCCTTCTCTGTCACCCGGGGCCTGCACTTGGGCCAGAGATGGACAAGCCCACCAGGGAGGTTTAGTTCCAGGCCCGTCGGCCTGAGTGCCCTGCTCTGACCAGATCTGGGCCACCTGGAGGAAGACGCAGCAGCAGGTAGAAAACGAGCCAAGGGAAAGTGAAATGTGGAGTGGCAAAGGTCTGACGCCAATGGCTGTCCACATTCAAACCCAAGTAGATGGACGCGTTTTGCTGGAGGAAGTAAGGAGAATCAAAGAAGTATTTGAGGAAGACATTTCAGCTCAGCCCTGAAGCTGGAAACAAAGGAAGAGTTGTGATTATGAGGGGCCCAACTCCAAGTTACCTAGCTTAAACTTGTCCCTCAGCATTCCAAGCATTCCAGAACTTGGTTTTGTCATCTCCATGAAGCTTTTCCATCCAGATTCCTTAGAATGAACCTCTCCAGGATGAGAAAAATTACACTTGCAACATCAAAGGTGACTATTGTTCAGAATTGGAACCTTGGCACAAGAAAAGCTAAGTGAAAATGGCTGAAAATATTTTCAGTATTTTGTAAATGTTGCTTTGAGTTAATTGTGACCAACACTTGACCAGATGGAGAAGTGGTTGAGGTCATGACCCAGATACAAAAGCAAGAGAGGCAAGATGGGGCAGCAATAGGGAATTTCTGCCATGTTGACAAAGCTGGATTCATCCAAGCTAGAGGCAGAAGCCTGGTAAATTCTTGATTTATCCCACTGGACATTGAATCTTCCAAAAGGAAGAAGAGCATTTGAGAAGAACTTCTACCCTGAATTAATTAGGAAAAACAAGTGAAAGCAGAGGGTGAACTGAAAGGGAGAGAGGGAAAGGCAAAGAAGAAGAGAGCAAACATTTCCTGAATATGCACCATGCATCAGGCAGCATGTAAGGCATTTAAATATATCACTCTGTATCTTAGTCTGCTGGGCTGCTGAAAGCAATATACCAGAAATGGGTTGGCTTTTGCAATTGGGATTTATTGTTTTCAAACTTACAGTTTCAAGGCTGGGAAAAATGTCCAAAGCAAGGCATCATCAGGTGATGCTTTCTCCCTGAAGACTGTCTGCCGGCGATCCTGGACTTCTCTGCCACATGGCAAGGCACAAGGTGGCATCTCCTGGTCCATCCCTTCTCTTACAGCTTCTTGTTTCCATGGCTTTCTCTCTCTCTGTCTGTCTGAATTTCATTCTCTTATAAAGGACTCCACTAAGAGGATTAAGACTCACCCTGGGCTATGCCTTATGGAAATAAGCTGGTCAAAAGACCCCATTTAAACAGGGCTACACCCACAGGAATGTATTAGCTTTAAGAGCATGTTTTTTTCTGGGGTCCATACAGCTTCAAACCATCACACCTCCTGTGTTCATCTCCACAACTCTGCCAGGTGATGCATAATCATTTCACTTAGCCTCAAAGAGATGAAGTAACTGGCCTAAGTTCACTCAGCTAGTTAGAGCAGATGCAGTATTGAGCCAACATCCTGACTCAGAGATCAGACCTTTTCTCCTACCAAGTTGCTTCCTTGAGAACCTTGAGAAAAAATACCCATGTCTCCTGACTGGTGTCAGACATTCATACTAGATCTGGGAAGAGATTTCAGAAAGAGTTCAGTTAGAACTTGGTGTAAATCCATGACTTCAACTGTAACATAGAGATGGACAAGAGTTGTAGGGGACTAAGGATTTCTGCAAAGAACTCAACTTCAGTAAAGCTGGAGAGGTGGGCAGACATTTTGAGGAGGGTTTCAAGGAGCTCAGCTCAGGTTTTAGAGAGACACATAGGAAAGGTCGGAAAGTTCATCGTTAAGGAGCGATCTGCAGGTGAGGCTACATACGGGATCTGCAAAGCTGAAGTTCGGAAGGAGCTAAAGCTTGTGGAAAGAGCTGAAGTAGAAAGTGGGGATTTTAGGGTTTGCTCAAAGCAGGAAGTAGGACAGGGAAGCAAAAGACCTGCTCCTGGGGCAGACAGTGTAATGGCAACAGGAAGCGGGGAGAAAACAGAGATGTTCCACCCTGCTTTGCTTCCACTGTCTGTGCCAATGAGAATCATCTTCAGACCCTCGCTGATGGACAAAACTCTGGTAAAAGACTCTTGAAACCCAACGCCTTGAGTGAGTTCAGGTCTCTCGGCCTTGGTTAGTGAAATGCCTGAAGACTTGCCAGACAGCACACCATGGCATTGGTCTGTGCCAGTGGAGAAGGGCCTGGGTCCCAGAGAGGTGGAGACTGGCAAGCTTGCTGCAGGTCTTTTAGAGCAGATAGGAGTCAGCACAGATTCACCAAGAACAAGCCTTGCTGGGTTCATCTCTTCTCATTTGCTAGTGGAGTTCTCGTCTGGGTACACCAATGGGAGGCTGTTGGCAGGGAATAGCACCAGAGTCTTCTCTAATGTCCTTGCAAATGAGAAGGAAATTATGGCCAGAAGGCAATAGATCAATTAAGTGCATTTGTAACTGACAATGCCCAACCCAACTCTGCTGGTGAAACCATGTTACCCTGGGGGAGAGCTCTAGAAGGTTTCATCCACAGCTTATTTAACATTTCTATTTTAATGGACATGGCCAATCTGGCTTTTAAATCACAGTTCCAGATGATTCAGGACTGAGACGAATGACTGAGATACTGGATGTCAGATTTAGGGTTCAAGAGGAACTTGACACATGAGAACAATGACCTGAATCCAACAAGCAAACATGTAATATGATTAATATGAAAGGTTTACCCTTAGTTTCCAAAGTGAGCTTCACAGATATACATTTTCAAACAGTAGCACATGTGAAAAATAATTTGGGGGGTTTTGTGGATTCAAAATGAGTCAAGGATATAAAGGAGCTGCCAAAAAACTTGAATGTAAATTTGGCTGCATTAATGAAATACACTATTTGTACCCAGAGCAATAGTTGCAGCCTCCTTATTCTGCCAAGGTGAACCTGCACTCTAATCAGGTGTTTGGCTCTGGCTGCCCATTCCAGAAAAGAAATTGGGAACATGGCTGGAAAAAAGGAATAAGGGTGAGATTTGAGAAATAGTGAAAGGGGTTCAGGAGGTTTGGCCTGGAGAAGGGGAGATGATAAGGAAAGAGGTTTCCTCCAGACGGGCAGAATCAAGGCCAACTAAGCAGCTCTTGGGCTAATCATCCGAAAAAGTATTCCAATAATTACAGAAGCTGAACTATACAATGGGCTGCCTCACAGAACAGTGTTCATTCCACTCTTACTCTTCAAGTACAGGTTGGACAATCCCTTTCTGGAGGATGGGGAGGAAGAGGAGATTCTTGCTTCAAGATTATGTCATCCCTAATGGCTGGTCATCTAGCTTTCTCTTGAATACCTCTTGGGATGGAGAGATCACTACCTAATTATATTGCCTAATGACTTGAATAAATGCTTAGTAAATATTACTCTCACTTATAGATTATTATAGCTCTAGATCATTGCTGTAATGTTTTTCTTCAGGGTGTGGAACTGTCCCATGAATGAGATATAAGATGATTCCTCCCCCCTATTCCCCACTCCAACCACCTAACTCAGACCATCCCCGTCTTGTACCTGGAATACAGCAATTCTTTCCTGGCTACTCTCCCAGCCCTTAGTCTTCTGTTACTTCCAATGTGCTCATCACTCTGACCACATCAATCCTTCTTAAACACGTATTTTATCACATTGCTACCATCCTTAAGACTTTTAGTAACTCGGTTTTGTCACTCAATCCATGGCATAAAAGGGTGGGATAGGAGGGGAGGGAAGGGGAGGGTGATAGGCTGCTCGTAGAGACTTGACCTAAAAATCAAATGCCTTGTTTGTACAAACCAACACTAAGCTCTCTTATATGCGATAATAGACATCTGTAGGTTTACTTCTTAGGCTTTTTTTCCCCTCCAAAGCAACAACCTTACTGTGACTTACCCCACAAACAATCCAAAGATACAGACTTGAAGCACGACACAGTAGTCTCATTGCCTAGAATCAGACTCATTGGTCTGACTGATCAGTTGAGAGTGTACTGGTGTAACAGGTCTCCATCTGCACGGTGGGTTTTCTACAGTGCTTCAGGAGCATTTACAACACCACTTTTAGTGGAGAGGAAATGTAGCCCATTCCTGATTATCTGCTAATAGATGGAAGCAGTTACAAATGTAACTAATTGACAGATACCTCACCTAACTGTCTACTGCCATAGCAATGTCTAAAAATGTCTCACACACCCACACACAAAACAACTAAGAAAAACGGAACCCGCAAGCAGTCTTTGAGAAATGTTTGCAGAAGGATCGGGGGTGAATTGAGAACATTTAATTCCTTTTTTGGACTATCGTTTCTAAATTGCATTTTAAAATTAAATAATCCAGAACTAACAGCTTTTCACCCCAGAAATTTCAGGTGGAGATGCTCTCTGTGCAGGTGACCTGTGAATTCTAGAGCCTTGAGACAGCCTCCGCATGGACCCAAGAAGCAGGGAGAAACTTGTCTAGAGGGAGAGCAAAGCAGGTGGCTGGAGAGGCAGAGGGAAACATGGAAAGGGAAGCCTTGAGGCTCTCTAAGCCTGGGGTGGTTGCTTCCTGAGGCACCCATGCTTTCCCCCTCTTGGAGGTCTCCTCAAGACTCACCTCTGGTCTCATACTAAATTTCCCTGGCAATAGAGAAAGAAAGTCCAAGAAAACACAAAATGAGACCCGATCATTATCTGAACATCTGACTTCAACGAAAACGTCCCCGATTCCGTGATAAGTGCATATCTCCTCTGCTCATTTCACTCTTCTCATAGACGGCTTGCATGGAGCATCGTGTTCATGCGTCTGCAAGTAGATTATTTATTATTTGAGAGCAGGAATTATTGCCCTTTACTCCTTTGTACTCTCTATTCCTACCAACCAAAGCAAATTCAATAAATAGTCGCTGATTTGATGAGACCAGTCCAGCTGTTCAAACCCATCTTGTTTTTGAGTAGTTTAAGTAACTTTGACTTGTGATATACCAGAACAGACTAACCAAATAGAAAATGAAGAATGGGTCACAATAATGTAACACTAGGGAGAATCCTAGATTACATACCAGTGCAGAAACAGTTTTGAAAAGTCCCCCAAAAGAGTGGGCAAGCCTGGACTAGCCACCCCCAAGAAGTTAGGAAGTTTGACCAACCTAACAAATGGAATTAGGTGGTGATTCACAGGTGTACGCTCTGTAATTTGCCTATTCAGTTGCCTAATTTTCATGTATTGACAATCATCTATGCTAAGCCTTTCCCCATTTACATCATCCAGAAAAAGAAAGAACTTGCTGTACTAGTATAGGTTTGGGGAAATCTGACTTGGCTGAAATTCTTGTGGGAAAGATTTGGGGCCTTTAATTGATCTCAAGCTTTATATGAGACAGGGGCTTGATTTAATTTCTTCAAAAGGCTCCTGAAATCTTAGACCAAATTAAATAAAGAATCACATTAACTTAGAGTTGGGTGTTTTTTTTTCAGGGTCTCAAACTCCCATTTAAGATGATGACACACATTCCCTTTATACTTAGTATATTGTTTCTCTATTCGACCTTATTTTTCTTTAGAGTAGATAAACACTATTTATAGACCTGAGAACTAGCCATAGTGTACTGCATATTTTTCCAAGAGGAGGAAATATGTATGCTTGCCAGGGTTTGTGTTTATTGTACATGTTGAGACTTAAGAATTGCAGAGTCAACCTTACCAAGAATCCTGGAAATGAGAGATTCTGATTTGACTGTGATTTCTCCCTGAGGTCAGTGCTAGGTCACCATATTCTGAGCGTGTATGCCACTGAGTCATGATGGGAATTGAACTTGACCTGGATTTCCCCATTGACATTTCCCCTTGATTAGTTCTGAAATATAAAGTATGTGAGTTCTGGTTCATTCTAGACCTCAAGAACAGGAAACTTCTGCTTTTCTTCCCAAACATACTCCCTCAAATTTATAGAAGTCAGAAGCCCCAGCAGACTCACACGCACACGTTTCTGGTATGTGATTCACCCAAATGGGCTTCATGGGGCACCATTATAGGAATTTTTCACAGGCGCCAGAGTAATGCTTGGAAAATTAGGGCCATTTATTACAAATTCCAACTAACTGGGGGGACAACAGTCTGAATTAGCAAAATCTTTTAATCATATGCTATAAAACCTCTTTGTTGTAATCATTTCAAATTTACAGAAAAAGTTTGCAAGAATAATAAGTAAAATCCCCATATATCCTTTACCCCAATTCACCATTTATTAACATTTGTGCCACATTTGTTTTATCATTCTCTTCAAGTGCACATGTGCATTCTTTATTTTGTTTTTCTGAACCATTTGGAGGTTATCCTTTTGTATCTCCACCTACCTTTTAGTACTTTCAGATGTATTTCCTGAGAATAAGGACATTCTCTTGCATAACCACATATAGTTATCAAATTTGGTACATTTAACACCAATGCAAAAGTTTTTAACTAATCTATTGTTCATATTCCAATCTTTTCAACTTTTCCAATAATGTCCTCTATAACACTTTCCCCCTCTTTTTCATTTCTAAGATGCAGCCTAGGACCACATAGTGTAGTTGTTATTTAGTTGTCATGTCTTTTTAGGCTTTTACTCTAGCCCTGTCTTAGTTTTTCTCTGCTCTTCATGGCAAAGGCCAGATCATTTCTTGAATGTTCATCCCCTTTGGTTGGTTGATCTTTCCTTGTGAGTCGATTCCAGTTACGCACCCCGGGCCAGAATTCTACATAAGTGGTGGGGGTCCTTCTCAGACATCTCCGTCACACGAGATCCATCTGCCCCTCTCATTGATGTTGGTCATCTCGTCAAGCTATTGTCTATTTCCTCCATGTCGAGTTACCATTTTCTCCCTTACAACTAATAAAAATCTGCAGGGAAACCCTTTCACCCAGGCCAGTGTCCTTCCGCTAGCACACTTTCCTTCCTAAACCTGATGATTCTTGCCCTGGTCAGTCTTTACTAGGATGGTTACAAAATGTAAATTTTCAACTCCACCTGCTTCTCCACCTTGATCAATAGGTGTTCTATTTTTCAATAGGAAAGGCCCTTATTACCTAACATCTACCTAGCTACCTACCTACATATCTACAGATCATCTATCTATTGTCAATATGGATTCATAGACTCCAATTTTATTCCATGGGTTATAATCCATTCCTGTCCTTATTTATTTTAATGCTAAAATTGTCCCAGATTGGGCAAATTGGAGCCCCTTTAAGCTGGCTCCTGTGTGTTTTGCAGATGCTCCCATCACTTTTTTCCAAACTATAGTCCATAGTTTACATTAGGGTTCTCTGTTGTATTGTACAGTCTTATGGGTTGTTTCTTTTTAACTTTTATTCTAGTAACATATATACAACCTAAAATCTCCCCTTTTAACCACATTCAAATATGTAAATCAGTGTCAGTGTGTTCCTAATGTTGAGCTACCATCAGCTCCTATCACTTTTTTAAAAACACTTTCTGATTTCTGGCCCAGCAAGATGTTCCAGGCTCATCTGGTACCTTTCCTGCCCCAGCACTGAACCCATCCAGCCCTCCAAGGATCCCTTTTTCCTTTTAATAAGGAATGCTCTTTACAAACCTAACCTGGGTACTAGGTGGCCGTTTCTGCTAGGGTGTCTCTGCATTTAGGCTATTTTAGAGGAGAGAGTGAGGAAATACACACACATACACAAATGATTGTCTACCCATGTGATAGAAACCCTGAGGTTTTACTCATGCCTCCAATGCCAGTCCCACCAGGCTCTTCCTTGCCTTCCCCACTCATCTTGTGTCTCCCTTCTTGGGAATAAGAACCCCGGCTTCCAGAAACATCAGTTTCTACAACACACACAAAATAGTTTCAGAATTGTTCTATCTAGGTCTTTGTATCTATCAAATCAACTAAAAAGAGGTTATTATGAGTTTGCAGTTCTTTCTTCCTCCTCTAAATTGAAAGTTTGTTGTGAAAGCATCGTGTTGTAAAGTTCCTTGAATTGGTTCCCCACCCCCTCCTGTGTAGTCTAGTTATCCATTTGAAATAAAATTGGGTTCTTTTTTTGTTATTTGCATCAGTTTTAGGGGTCCCACAACATTGTTGATTTTATTTGCTTAGCTGAATATGTAGAACATTAACATACCCCAAAAGTACAGTCACAGAAGCGTCACTCCCTTCCTTACCCATTCATCTAGCCCCCCTTATGCTTGTAGGTAACCAATCTCATTGTTCTGTTTTTTTTCTTTCTTGTGCCTCTTGTTCCAAATAAAAATAGATTTATGTATGTTTTCTTACTTCTCTTTCTCACGTTTACAAAAGGTAGAGTACTGTAGATACTCTTTTGCACTTCGCCTTTTTGTTTGTTTGTTTTTTATACTAAATATCTCCTGGGAATCATTCCAGAAGAGTTCCTAGAGATCCTTTTTGTCCTTTTTTGCACCTACACACTGTACTCCATTGTGTGAAGTACACCTACATTTGGGTAGTCAGGCAGTTCCCAACATTTTGCTATTTTTAAATAGTGTGGCAGTTAGTAACCTTGTACATATGATTTCTCATATTTTGAAGGTGTACTTTCAAGGTAAATTCCTAGAAGTAGAATTGCTGTTTTGAAGAGTAAATGCATAAGTAGTTTTGCTTGATATCGACAAGTTTCCCTTCATGGGATTTGTACCATTTTGCATTTCCATTTTCAATGTATGAAGGTTCCTATTCCCCTTCAGCCTCAAAAAGAGAGAGCATCGTCAAGCTTTGAAATATTTTCCAATCTAAAGGGTAATAAATGGTACATTGGTTTAGTTTCAATTTTAATTTCTCATGAATGAAATTGAGCATCTTTTCAAATGTTTAAGGGACATTTTAATATCTTATTTGGGAATGGTTCATATCTTTTGTCTCTTGCAAAATGGGATTTTTGGTGTTTCTGTCTTCAGTTTTTAAAAGTTCTTCATATTTTAGATATACTAATCCTTTATCCATGACACACAGCTCAAATATTTACTATCGATTTGTCATTTGTTTTTGAACATTGTTTATAGTTTTTGCCACTAATTTTTTTTCATAGATTAATGAGCCATTTCTCTTCTTGCATCTGGATTTTGAGTTACAGTTAGAAGGTATTTTAGTTTCCTAGAGCTGCTGTAACAAAATACCATAGCTGGGCGGCTTGAAACAGTAGAAATTATTCTCTCCCAGGCTGGGAAGTTTCCAAGGTGTCGGCAGGGCCGTGCTTCCTCTGAAGGCTCTGGGGAGATTCCTTCCTTGCTTCTTCCAACTTCTGGTGGTTACTGGCAACCCTTGGCTTTCCTTGGCTTGCAGCTGCCTCACTCTGGTCTCTGCCTCCATCTTCCCGAGGCCTGCTCTGCCTGTGTCTCTTCTCTGCATATAGGACACCAGTCACGTTGGCTTAGGCCCAACGACTCCAGTGTGACCTCATCTTAACTTGGTTACAGGAACCAAGGGTGAGAATGTCACCGTATCTTCTGGGGGGACAGAAAGCTTCTACCTACACTCGGATTTCAGAAGAATTCATCCGTGTCTTCTTCTGGCACTTGCATAGTTCATTGTTTGCATTTAGTTTCTTAATTCATTTGGAGTTTATTCTTGTAGCATGAAAAATGGACATAGTTTTATCTTTTATCCAAATGTCTTTTCATTTCTCCTAGCATCTTTATTAAAAATCCATCTTTGCCTCAGTGATTTGAGATACCAACTTTATCATACTCTAGATTTCCCATGTGTAGTTGAGTCTATTTTTGACTTTCTATTCTATTCCATCTGTCTGTCTATTCATGCCCTAGTACCACACTAGACTTTATATGCAGAGGCTTTATAATATATTTTAAAATCTGACAGGGTTGTCTCTCTCCACCCCATAAGCTCTTCATTTTCAGTGTTTTCCTAGCTCTTCTTGAATTTTTATTCATCTGTATGAACTTTCATATTAACCTGCCTAGCTCAAGAGAAAAAATAAAGGCTTATTGCTTTATTGTGATTGCCTTGCATTTATAAATTTTCTTAGAAAGAAGTGACATGCGAATACTACTACACAAGAGCCCAAGATGTCCTTCCATTTATACAACTCTACTTTTGTGTTTTTCGGGAATGTTTTATAGTTTTTTTTCCTCTTTCCTAGCAGAATATATTACTTCAATAAAATGACCCATAATTAGTATATTAATTGCATTTTGCTTTGAAAGAATGTAACTACTATTTAACATAGTTTTCTTAGGTACCTTAAAATTATCTACTTCGGTAATATTAAATCAATTAATTTTCAAGATATAATAAAGTGGGCTTATAAGAAAGGATATGCTTTAGCCCAGGGCCTTCCCAAATATTCTCAGTTTCAAAATGATGTGCTTTTAAATAGAATCTGCTGCAGATACCCAATAAATATGATGCCGGTGGTGTCAACCATTGTGTCTTGTCTGCTGCGCTGACAGCACCACGGGCGTTGACTCTACAACCTTGCACGTCCCTTGCAGTGGACCCATCTCCTTTGAGTACACTGGGTCCTCTGTGTGAGCCGAACTAGTGGCATTTAGTGATAAAGTCATAAAATTGGAAAGCACCACAAAGCCCATGAAGCTTTCAAAGGAGTTAAGCTCTAGTTCTCACTGCCGCGCCCATATGTGGTTAAAACAGTAGTAGGGATATATGGGAGCTGTTCTTTATTGACTTCAGACAGCGTTTATAGTACAGAGGGAACTGGAGACTGTTTGAATTGATGCTTCCATGCCCTTTTCTTCAGTATTCCAAGACCCACAAGCTGGGCCACGGTCTCACGGCATCACTGCGGAGTGCCTTGCTACGGACAACCTAAATCATTCCTTGAGAAATCCGGTCTGCCTTTATCTGCCTTGAAATGCTTTAGGTTTCCATTTTCCCCACGTTCCCACCTTCACTTGAAGCTCTCTTCAGGCTCATTCTCAGCTGAAGTCCATATGGGTTAGAACAAACCTCAGCGTGTTTTCTAGACTCCCGATCTTCTGTTATGTTTTTCCTTAGGGCTTTTTCTAGGTCTACATATTTTTTTAAATGTTAGGAACCTCAAATGAGTAAAAGCCATAATCATAGTTAGAACTTTGAGTGAGTGGGAACAGATATTCTGTCCAAAACAAAAAGACTTCAGATACTTCCATTCTGAAATGATATGCCTTGATTTTCAGAGCCTGGATTCCATCAGCGTGGCAATTACATGTGACTGTTTCTCTCGCTAGCACTTAGAGGGAGGTCACGTGCAGGAAGTTAGCACCAATCCTTTAATGCGGTTTAAAAAGACTGTACCAGGAACAAAAGCCATATTGAAAACAACTTTTATTATACGAATTTTTGAACTACCATAAAATAAAATAAAGTAAAATTGAAATTAAAGAGCATTTAATTTGTTTTATATATATTGAGAAAAGTGTGCATTTTGATTTAAGTGAAGATATTTACAAAACACAATCTTCAGTGTAAGGCATTGATCTGAAATGTTATCGGGTGGGTTTGTGCTAATGATATCAGCACAGATAGTTTCATAAGCAAGTGTATAAGCCAGCATTTGGGCCAAAATTCCAGGAGCACTTGAGACCACATATCCACAGAGTTCAAATTTGTCACCTGAGACAAAGCCTCAACTGTGTCAATATGATGACATTCTGTGAAACAATTTAATTATGATATTAGACATATTCTGGGTCTGCGCATCAGATATGCCCTTATCACTACACATCACAACGAGAATGGCAGCTAAATGCTGTTAAAGCAATTAGATTTCAATCAAGCAAGATATACGAAGCACCCTCGAAGAAAGTGGAAAGTCCCAAATACAGACAACATTGATCTTTAACAGAAAATCAATTAATTTTGCATTTAGCTATTTGGTGTGTACTGTTGTTTGTTACTAATTATGTTAGCAAAATACCACAAGAAACCCAAACAGATCACTTTTATTCAATATTAGAAGAACTAAAAGTATATATATATTACATTACATATATATATATTTAGGAGGTACTGGGGATTGAACCCAGGACCTCGTACGTGGAAAGCAGGATCCAACCACTGAGCTACAACTGCTCCCGTAAAAGTATATATTTTAAGATTTTAGAGAAAATGTTTTTCCTCCCTAAATTGAAAGAAACTGCATGCAAAATAAAGAAAAGTGACATTGCAATAAAGAAAAGGGAAACGAAACATTTGCATATCTATGGAGAAGATTCACATACCCATAGTCTCTAAATCAATGTTTATAGAGATTATTTTTTGAACATTCAGGTCAAGATATAGTCAAGAATGAGGACAGATTTCAATAAATTGGGCAAGATATTCTTGCTATTTTCATTTTTTATAATAGCCCAGCAGGAAATCTTTGAAAGAAGAAAACCTGAAGTAATACTAGATAGGCATCGCTGTAAGCAACCATCACAGTGACCTATGAACTTAAAAGAGCTTATAGTGGGGCTCTGGAGGGCTCTGGAGACATCCAGACAATATAGTCAGGGTAGAAAGCTCAGGAGTTTGGTGCCCTTCCAGTGGGCCCTACTTTGGAATTTACAATCCCCAGTGTGATTGAGTTGGACTCAGTTGTGTTGTCCATACACATGGCTCTGCTGCCCCTCTATTGGAACCTATTGTTAGCACTAGAGTTGATAGTTGTATGTGCAAGACTTAAATCTTTGGGCTGTCCATGTACCAGTCGGGCCCAGAATCTCATCAGACTTGCAACACCTACTTTCCATTTCACTGGACTCACCCAGGACAAATAACAAGGAGAAGATGACTGACAACCGTCTCACGGAACAGAGAGAGTCTGCAACTGCAAGCAAGCAAGTCCCATTAATCTGCCTCATAGGACCTAAGCCCTCTCTCAGTTAGAGGTGGAGTGGCCATCACCATCACAGAATCCTCAGGATTGGGGAATGGACAATGGACTAGAGTAGACTTACAGTTGTTCTACTGTAGACTTGTGATCCTAGCAATGGAGTAACTTTTATCATGGATGTGGAGGCAGTGGCCACTGGAGGTTCTGAAGGGAAGGAGAGGAAAAAATAGGTGTAATTTGGGGGCATTTCTCGGACCTGGGAAGTATGCTAAATGACATTTCAATGACAGATACAAGCCATTGTGCATCATGTAATAAATTGCAAAAATGTGTGGGAGAGAGTGTAAACTACAATGTATTTATAATCATTGCTTAGTGGCAATGCCCCAAGATGTGTTCATCAATTGTAACAAATGCACCACACTAATGAAGGATGTTGCTGATGTGGAAAAATGTGGGAGGGCTAGGGAGCTGGGCATATGGGAATACCCTATATTTTTTATGTAACATTTATGTAGTCTAAGTTTCTTTTAAAATAAATAAAGTATATTAAAAAATAAAATAGCTTATAATATTTTCTATGAGCATGATAAATTATTATATATGACTCCATCACAATGCTTAAACATTGCATGTAAATTTCATGCATTCTGAATCTAAGTATTGCTTTAAGAATTTTGTTGACAATTCCCACTGCTACTGCCTTGGGAGAGTAAAGTTAATCCAAAGTGAAATTAGTGAAAACTAGACTAATGGAGCATCATGTAATCAGGCTTCAGGAGAACTCAAGAAGCAGCATCTAATTAGGCATCACTGTTACTAGAATGCAAATTTTGTGAAAATTTGAACCCCATCAGCGTAAGTATTAATTTTGCTAAAACAGAAGAAAAATATATCTTATGGAATAAATACATAATAATTCACAAATTTGTGTGTCTTATTTTATTTTTCATCCAAACATTTCTGGCCTATGTATGAGACTACTGACATACACAGAAATTATTCAATTCAGTTGTCTTTATGGCCAACATTCGACTATATAAAACCATAGCTTTACACACACAAACACATAATACTGAAAATGTCACTGTGAAGGTGTCTATCTGTTCTAACTTGATACGGCCAGGAGGAAGGGTCTATTATCCAAGCGCAGTTACTGGGAGCCCACTCCGGGCGTCTGGGAGCATTTTCCAGAGGGAGTGAAGTCATCGCAAACTAATCCGACAGCCTCAAGAGACCTGTCCTCTGACTACTTCCCTCTAGCCCTTCTGTGCTAGTCACTCTGACCTCTCCTCTTTCTTCCCCGCTCTTTATTCTGCTTGGAACGTTCTTCCCCATGTTCTCCACTTGGAAGTCTTCTACTATTCACGTTTCAGCTGGAGTCAGCTCCCGGGGGTTCCCTCCATCCTTGCAAGGTGCCCACACCCCTCTGACGCCACTTCCCAGGGCGCGGCGGTTCACTTCCGGTTCTCTTCCGTGTGCTGGTCGGGTCGGAACGCAAGCTCTTCCGGGGCAGCGATCACGGCGGCTTCACGTGTGTAGCCTTAACACCCAGCTCGAGCCTTGTGCAGAGAAGGGACTTAAACAGTTATTGATGATTGAGACATTAAACTCCGGACAATTCAGAACCTCAGATATTCATACGACATACTATTATTGCCTATCAAGTATAATATTTTACATTACGTAATATTAACATCATGTATTGTAATGTTCAGAGTAATTCTTTTACATCTTAATGTGTCCAAAGAGATATTTACCAGGCCATTGATTTTGAAATGAAAAACAATTCATCTTCATGTTCCTGCAAAACTTAAAGCTTTCAGACCTAAAGAAGTCATGAGTCAACTGGGGCATGCAATATTTTCAGACTCAGATAGCCTTTTTTTTTTTT
>JAQZBX010023950.1:0-30492 GCA_029593785.1 Cabassous unicinctus
TAATATTCCATTGCATGGGTATAGCACATTTTGATTATCCATTAATATCTAGGAAAAAGGTTAAGCAAGGATGTAAAGTATTATACACAGAAAACGACAACATTTTGCTAAAATAATTCAAATAAAACCTGAATTAATGGAAAGACATTCCATGCTCATAGATTGGAAGACTAAATATAGTCAAGATGTCATTTCTACCCAAAGTGATTTGCAGATTCGATGCAATCCCAATAGAAATTCCATCAGCTTTCTTTGCAGAAATGTAAAAAAAAGCTAATCATTCAATTTATTTGGAAGAGTAAGAGGCCCGAAATAGCAAAAAAAATCTTTAAAAAAGAAGAATGATGTTGGAGGACTCACACGTCCTTATATTAAAGCTTAGTTCATAGCTAAAGGGGTAAAAATAATATGGTACTGGCACAGTGATAGATTTATGGACTAATGGAATCAAATTATACCCCACATCTATGTCCAATTTAATTTTTTTAAAGGAGGTCCCAGGTTCAATCTCTGGGAGCCCGTACATGGAAAGTAGGTACTCAACCAATGAGCTACCTGCTCTCCCGGCCAATTGATTTTTGACAAAGTTGCTATGTCCACTCAATTGGGAAAGAATAGTCTCTTCAACAAATGGTGCTGGGGAAACTGGATACCCATATGCAAAAAAATGGAGGTGGGCCTCTGTCTCATAACATTTAAACATTAACTTAAAATGGATTAAAGATCTAACTATTAAAAGTGGACGACAAAACTCCTAGAAGAAATGTAAGGAAGTATCTTCAGGACCATGTGTTAGGCAAAAGGTTTCTTAGGCTTTTTACCCAGAGCACTAGCAACAATAGAAACAAATAGATAAATGAGACCTCATTAAAATTAAAAACTTTTGTCCCTCAAGGATTTTATCATGAAAGTAAAATGACAACCTAGACAATGGGAGAAAATATTTGGAAACAACATATCCAATAAAGGTTTAATATCCAGAATATAAAGAATTCCTTCAATTAAACAACAAAAAGCCAAACAACCGAATTAAAAATGGGCAAAAGACTTGAATAGATTGAAGATATGCAAATGGCCAAAAAGCAAGTGAAAAGATGCTCAACATAATTAGCAATTAGGGAAATGCAAATCAAAACCACAGTGATATACAATTTCACAGCCACTAGAATGACTAATATTAAAAAGTGAAAAATGTCAAGTGTTTGGAGAGAATGTGAAGAAATAAAAACACTTATTCATTGTTGGTGGGGATGTCTAATGGTGCAACTACTGTGTAAGACTGTTTGGCAGTTCCTCAGTAAGTTAAGTACAGAATTACCACATGACCTGGCAATCCTACTTCTAGGTATATACCCAAAAGAATTGAAAGGAGGGACTTGAATAGATATTTGCACACTGATGATCATAATGTCATTATTTACAATTTTCTTGACTTTTGACATGCATTGTCAAAAATCAGTGCCTCAATACAGCTAATTATCTCAATAGTTTAGGATATGACACATTGATATTAAGAATTTAGTGTCTGGTTGGGTCGTTTATCTTTTTTCTCAAACTATACAGTGAGCTTCTAAACTTTACCAAGAAATATTTACTATGATATCATTCTGGAGCTCAGACAGTCTTTGAGATATAATTCAGTCTTTGGCTTTTCACATGAGGACTAGGCAGGTTAAGTTACTTGCCTCTATTATGAAATTAATTTGCAGCAGTGCTCTGTTTTGTTTTGTTTTTAAATTTTTAAAAGATACTTAAATTATACAAATGTCACATAAAAAATATAGGGGATTCCCATATACCCCACTCCCCACACCTCCCACATTTTCCCACATTAGCATCCTTCATTATTGAGGTACATTCAATGTAATTGAGGAACACATTTTGGAGCATTGCCACTGAGCATGGATTAAAGTTTACATTGTGGTTTACTCTCTCTTCCACACAATTCCGTAGGTTATGACAAGATTTAAACTGGCCTGTATCTGTCATTGCAATATCATTTAGGACAATTCCCAAGTCCCAGAAATGCCTCCGTATTACCTTTTTCTCCCTCTCCCTGCCCTCAGAACCTCCAGGGAACACTGCCTCCACATCATTAATACAATGTCTTCCATTGCTAGAATCACAATAAGTCTATAGTAGAATACCAGTAAATCTACTTTAGTCCATAGTTCATTCCCAATCCTTAGGATTCTGGTATGGTGATGCCCACCTCACCTCTAATTGACAGGCGACTGTGATCCCATATGGCTGATGGATGGGACTCTCTTGCTTGCAGTTGTAAACTCTCTTAGTTCCTTGGTATGGTAGTTGTCCATCACACCTCCATGTTAGTTGTCCTGGGTGAGACCAATGAACTGGAGAGTAGGTGGTGCAACACCGTCGAGCTTCAGGGACCAGCTGACACGTGGACAGCCCAAAGATTTAAGTCTCTTGGATGTACACCTACCAACTCTAGTACTAATTACAGGTTCAATCTGAAGAACAGAAGAGCCATGTGTAGGGAAACCACAACTGAGTCTAACTCTGTCACTGTGGGGAGTATAAATTCCAAAAGTAGGGCCCACTGGCAAAACACTAAACTCCTGAGCCATGTGCCCTCAGGAGTCCTACTGTTTGGGATAGTATCTACTTTGGCAGTCAAAGAGATCCTGCTGAGACATGCATAAGCGTAACCTCTGGAATGACCTCCCAACTGAATTTGAAGTCTCTTAGTCATATAAACTCATTTGTCTTTACTTTTTCCCCCTTTTGGTCAAGGTCTTTTTCCATTTGCATTGTAGTAACCCCTCGGTGCCAAGGAGGCTCATCCCTGAGATTCATGCCCCATGTTGGAGGGAAGGTAATGTATTTATACACTGAGTTTGGCTTAAAGAGAGGCCACATTTGGGCAAGAAGAAGGCTCCCAGGATGCAACTCTTGGGCACCCTATAATACTAGACTAATTTTTAACTTCAAGTGTAAAGTTTATACGCACAGTCATCAATATCAAGGGCCCATCAGTGGACCATGCTCCTTCACTAATCACTGCCCCTGTACTCAGAGGATTCTTGCTAATCTATTAGAGAATGTGGTAGAGCTCCCTAGGATGGGAATTTGATATTCCTTTGGTTATTGTGTGGATCTCCACCCACTGTGACAATGCCCCATGAACATTTGAACACATTTATATGCTTTATATATATGCCCAGGTGAACTTCCTCCCATGTAACCCCTACCACTGACACCCCACACCAATGATCCTCCCCTGCCACAGTTGTAATACTTTTGTGATCCAAACTTCTTCAAAAATGAAGCCAATTAAATAGCCAGATATAATTATTAAGAAAATGAATAATAATGATAGTCTTAAATATAAGAAATAATATACAAAATAATTTAAAAAAATAAAAACTAAAATTTTGGGGTAATAAAAATAATGAAAAAATATTTAAGAATTTTTTGACATTTTTCCTTTCATCACTATAAGATCTGTTGTCCTATATGTACAGTGACATTGTCCTCCATTTATTCTCCCAGTGTCTTACTTTTTTTTTTTTTTCCATTTTGCCCTCAAAAATGTTTTAGGTTACAGAAAAGACACTTATAGAATAGAAGGAACTCCCATATACACAACATCGCCCCCCTTTTCCCCCTCCCCCTATTTATAGCATTGTATATGTGTATGATACTTTTGTTACAACTGATGTACAAATATTGAAACATAGATACCAACCATGGGAAATGATTTATATTATGGTTTATATTTTGGACCATACACTTTATAAACTTTGGTGCAATTCAACATGGCCTGTATCCATCATAGCAAGATCGTGCAGAATACTTCCATTCCCCCAAAATGGCCCCAGTTCCATATATGCTATTCTTCTTCCCCTCCCCTCGGGACTCACGATAACCACCAAACTTCAGTCCTTGGAGGAAAAAATTGACAGTTACTTGCAATAACAGTGAGGGCTTGACACACTGGTCTGCCATCCCCTATTAGGCACCACCCATCCTCTCAAGAGACTCCCACCCCTCTATTTGAGAACATAGTGGTCCTCCCCAGGATGGAAGTACACCACCTTGCTGCTCATTATGTGGGTCTCCACCCGCTGATATAGCACACTGTGGCAAGACATATACTCATACACTCCTAGAAACCTACCCTGGGTGTGCCCTGTCCCAGATGCCCCCACATCCAACACCCCAAACCAGCAACCCTCACTTGCCATATTGCCAAAATAGCATTCCAAACATTGTAGTTTCAACCATGTACCCACCAATCCCCAGTTTTCACTTGCTTCCTCCACCAACCCTCTCTTCAATTCCATGGAGAGTCTAACCCACCCTCTCCACCCCACCCCCCTGACAAACAAGCACTGCCTTACCTAAAAGTATCATTACATCACTGTCACAACCCTCCATTGTACAACTTCACACTTCACCCTTATCATAGATTTTGCCCATATGGGCATTAGTTCACAACCTTCTTCTCCCTTTCTATTTCCTGTAAACCTCTGTGAGTCTGCTCAATTTGCTTAATTCATATCAGTGAGGTCATGTAATATTTGTCTTTCTGTGCCTGGCTTGCTTCACTCAGCATAAGGTCCTCAAGGTTCATCCATGTTATCCTGTGTGTTAATACTGTAATCCTTCTTACAGCTAAGTAATATTCCATTGTATGTATATACCACAATTTGTTTATCCATTCATCTGTTGAAGGGCATTTGGGTTGATTCCAAGTTTTGGAAATAGTGAATAATGCTGCTGTGAACATTGGTAAGCATATATCTCTTCATGTCCTGGGTTTCAGTTCTTCTGGGTATATACCCAGCAGTGGAATTTTGGGTTCATATGGCAATTCTATAATTAGTTTTCTGAGGAACTGCCAAACTCTCCTCCACAGTGGCTGGACCATTCTTCATTCCAAGCAGCAGTGGATGAGGCTTCCCCTTCCTCTATATCATCTCCAACACTTGCAGTCCTCTGGTTTTTTAATAGCTGCCAGTATAATGGGTATAAGATGGTATCTCGTAGTTTTGATTTGCATTTCTGTAAGAGCTAATGATGTTGATCATCTTTTCATGTGCTTTATAACCATTTGTATTTCTTCTTTGAAGAAGTGTCTATTCAAATCACTTGGCCATTTTTTAAATGGGTTGTTTGTCTTTTTATTTTCAAGGTATAAGATTTCTTCATATATGCTGGATATTAGGCCCTGTTTTAGTTAGCCAAAGAGGTACTGATGAAAAATACCAGAAATCTGTTGACTTTTTAAAAGGGTATTTATTTGGGGTAGAAGCTTAGAGTTACCAGGCCATAAAGCATAATCACTTCCCTTACCAAAGTCTACTGCCACGTGTTGGGGCAAGATGGTTGCTGACATTGGCTAAGAGTTCAGGTTTCTTGTGTTCCTCTCTTCCCAGGGTTCTGTTTATTTCCAGGCTCAGCTGCTGTGCTCTTTACAAAGGCCAGATGTAGACTATCAGGCAAATGGCTCTGTCTCTCTTTCCAGGGCTTCTGCCATGTTTAAGGAGCCATCTCTATTCTTCTTTGTTCTTCTCCTGTGTGTTCACTGCCAGGCTTCAGCTCAAAACTCAGCATCAGAACTCCAACTCTGCCCTTTGCCATGTTTTTTATCTGTGAGTCCCCACCCAACAAGGGGTGGGGACTCAACACCTTACTGTTGTGGCCCAATCAAAACCCTAATCATAATTTAACCAGGCCCAGAGGAACAGACTAGTTTACAAACATAATCCAATATCTATTTTTGGAATTCATAAATAATGCCAAAACTGCTATTACAGTTTTATAATAGCCAAAACTGCTATTACAAACATAATCCAATATCTATTTTTGGAATTCATAAATAATGAACTGTTTCATTCATAAATAATGAAACCTCTACCAGATATATGATTATCAAATATTTTCTCCCATTGAGTAGGCTGACTTTTCACTTTCTTGACAAAACTCCTTTGAAGTGCAAAAGTTTTTAATTTTGAGGATGTCCCATTTGTCTATTTTTTCTTTCATTGCTCGTGCTTTGGGTGTAAAGTTCATGAAACTGTTTCCTAATACAAGATACTGTAAATGCTTCCCTACGCTCTCTTCCAAGTTCTTTATGGTCTTAGCTCTTGTATTTAGATCTTTGATCCATTTTGAGTTAATTTTTGTATAAGCTGTGAGATGGTGTACCTCTCTCATTCTTTTGAATATGGATATCCAGTTCTCCAAGCACCATTTGTTGAAGAGGCCATTCTCTCCCAATTGAGTGGGCTTAGTGGCCTTGTCGAATATCAGTTGATTTATATGTGAAGATCTATATCAGAACTCTCAATTTAATTCCATTGGTCAGTATGTCGATCCTTGTGCCAAAACCATGTAGTTTTGATTACTGTAGATTTGTAGTATGTTTTAAAGTCAGGTAGTGTGATTCCTTCAATTTCATTTTTCTTTTTCAATATGCCTTTGGTTATTCTGGGCCTCTTGACCTTCCAAATAAATTTCAGTTTTCCACTTCAGTAAAAAATGCTGTGGTGATTTTTGTTGGGATTGCATTAAATCTATTGATCAGTTTGGGTAGCATAGACATCTTAATAATGGTTAGTCTCCCTATCCATGAACAGGGAATATTCTTCCATTTATTTGAGTCTTCTTTGATTTCTTTTAACAGTGGTGTGTAATTTTCTGCATAAAAGTCATTTACATCTTTAGTTGTTTATTCCTAAGTATTTGATTCTTTTAGTTGCTATTTTAAATGGGATTTTTTTCTTGATTTCTTCCTCAGATTGCTCATTATTGGTGTACAGAAATGCTACTGATTTTTGCACATTGATCTTATAACCTGACACTTTACTGAACTCATTTATAAGCTCTAGAAGCTTTGTTGTAGATTTCTCAGGGCTTTCTATGTATAATATCATTTCATTATTACTCCATAAAAATACATTTGTTTTGCCCATAGACATAGAAGAAATTAAGTGGGAAAGAGCAAGAGAGCGAGAGCAAGAGTGAGAGAGAGAGAAATCACCATAAATTTTGCTAATAAAAAAGTCCAGAAAGTGTCTCTTCCAATCACATAATACTTATCTTCTATTACGTATTCATTCATTGAGCAATGTTTGTAACATTCCTAAACATTCTAAGTACTGTACCAGATGTTAGGGACAGAGATAAATCTGCTCTTTGACTTTGAGGAGCTCGCTGTTGCTGGGGTTGCTGTTATAGATGCAAGTGTTGCTTAGCAGGAAAAGAGGTGAACTCTTTGAAGAGTTTCTTATTCCTGGGGCCCATGTTGTGAATTCTCATGAGCTTGTCTAAATGGAAACTCCTGGGGAGAGCACCAACCTCTACTCGTTCTTATAAACCTCTTTAGTCAGGGGTAGAAGACAAACATTTGGAAATTTTGGTTTCTATACTCTTCAGAACACTCAGAAAATTAAACATTAAAATTATAGTTTTATAGACAAAGAGTTTGAGTAATTTGTGTAATTTGTGTAATTGTGTTCAAATGGATAAGTGGTAATGCTTCAAATAAAACCCAGATAATCTGACCACTAGCTCAGTGTTATTCCTGTGACACTATTCTGATACCAGTCCAATGCTAAAAGTTCATAGCATGCCTACTCTCATAACAAAATCAAAACAGATTTTAAGTCAATTAGAGCAATATAATTCAACAATATTATACATTTATTTAGGACCTATTTTATCAAGTTTTGTGTTAAGTAGTTTATAATGATTATCTCATTTAACTATTAAAATGATCTTGAAAATACATGTTATTTCTCCACTTGGTGCATAAGGGAATTAAGTTTTATAAAGATCATATAACTTACTAGTTGATTGGCTTTGACTAAAGGGTAGAGCCAAGGTTTGAAGTTGGATCACTTAGAAGCTAAATTTTGTGCTCCAAAAAATATATGCAATTATTTTAATTCCTATAGGTATCAACTTCTTGTGTTGTCACACCTGTGTAAAACATTACAAATACCACTCTACAGATTATCTTTCACCAAAAGACTAACCAAGGACAAGTGAGTTATTAAATGAGGCAAACAGAGAACAGAGCAGAAGATGAAAAATGAAGTCACAACTTTGGAAGTCAAGAGACCTGTGTCAGTAAAGACAGAGTACAGGCAAAGGAAAAGACAGGATAGCAATGCCAAGTGATTGGGGATGTTTTAGCTCAGAGAGTTTAGCTGCAAACAGTGTTCATTCCAGAGAAAAACATTCAGGGAAGACATTTTTTTTTTTCATTTATGTCACTTATTCCTTCATTTCAGTGCTGAATAAAAAAAATCATGACTTTTAAACTAGATTGAAAATGAAGGTGAGTCAATGGAATAATGAGACAGTCCTAAGGGTCCCATGCTTCTGTGCCCATTTCAGTTTTGTTCATATATTCTGGGGATTTGTTGCATTTGAAAAGGAATTTTATTTTGATTATCATATACTACCATGAGAAGAGTTCCCAAATCACTGTCCTTCTTGAAGTGTCTGGTCTAGTGCCACCCAGAAAACATGGCCTGTGAGGTACCAATGTTAAAATTTATAATTTAAACCTTCTGTATTCTGAATAAAAAGTAAGCATAACTTACTTGGAGGAGCATAACTTTTATGTTGGCAGTTCTGTTCTCTTTGACAGTAATTGTCCATCCATACTTTGTTTCGTGTTGGTACTACTGCAAAGAATCTGATGGAGGGGGAGTAGGAGAATTTCTAACATTCACAACTTCCTTAAAGACAAACGAAGCAAAAGGAGAAGTGCCAGGTTTAGAGATTACACCTCTATGAACATATTTTTAGGTGTTAGGATATATGTGTCTTGATTTCCCCTGTTGCCCAGGCTATTTGTCAATGTGGAAACTTGACTAGACGTCTCAGGGCTGATACTTTCTGCCCACTGTTAGAACAATGAAGGAGCTTTTGCTTGGCCCAAAATACAGCATTGCTTTTTATCTGTTGCACAGATAGACACTACTGTCTTACCATGATATCCCCCTAATCCTTTCCCCATGCCCCACACACATGATTCATGAGCAAGGGTCAGAAATGAGAGTAGAACAAAATAGTAAAGACTAAGTTTGACTAATCAGAACAAGAAATTAAAATACCAATTTTCATCTATCCATCCAAGCACTCTGCTACACATTTGAAAAACATATCTTCCATATTCTCTACAACATTTCGTAGATGAGGAAAGTGAGATTTAAGGAATAGCAATTTGCCCAATATCAAATGCCGGCAGTGGCAAGGCCAGATTGAAACTCAAATTTGATTATTACCAATGGTTCTCTCACCCCTCAGTATGTTGCCTCAGGACCACTCCATTAATGGGAGTTCCAATGTCACCACCATATAATGAAGAAATGTCTTTGGTAAGCCATAGTCACAAAGAGAATTAACAGTTACACTAATGACTGAAAACATGGTGATTTCAAAGATTTGCAAAGAGAATTTAGCATCAAGTATCCTTGATGTGTAAAAGAAATTAGCAAATCACAGATGTGAAATGAATTATTTACTCTCTAAAATATCTTCACCTTTTCTCTGGCTTGTCTATATTTTAGGAGGAGCAGGTAAAGTAGATACCAACACTTGAATAACAGCAAAATTGGTGAAGTGGAATGAGGAACAATTAACAAAACAACCAATTTACCACTCTAAGAGGGAAAAAAGTCGCTTGAAGATGTGAGATGTGTGGCTTTCTTCTTACAGCAACACAGTGTCAGCAAGGTTAGGAATCAGATGGCACAGGCCTTAACTGCAGCATAATGGGGGCCTGAATCTGAGGGCAGAAGTCTCAACTGGGTAGAGATAGTTGGAATTTTATTGCATCATAATTAATAGTTGATACAATGTGAGAGGATTAGAAACCCAGAGAAGGAGAAATATATTAAACTGGTAACAAAACAGACTAAAACTCCTGTCTAAGTAGGCTGAGGAAGAGACGTTCTGAAATAAGTCAGAGTCAAAGAGATATTACGGGATTTATGAGAAACCAAAGCAGAGAAGGAGTGATAACATTGGCCAATGCACAAGACACGTCCAGGAATATAATACCTTGAGTCCATGACTCTTGAGAATTAATAGACCATACAGATCTTAATGAGAATAATTTCAGTGCAAAGACAAGACAAAGGACAGATTGCATGGTGCAGAGAGTAGAGAATTAAGAAAAGGAAGACTCAGTGCAGGCGATGATTTGGAGGAAGTTTACATAAAAATGAAGGAGATACATGAGAGTAGCTGGAGATGATGTGATTTCTAGGGATTCTCTCCAGAGACAGAGAAAAAGTGTAAGAGAGAACAGAGAAAGAAGAGAGAGAGAGAGAGTGAGAGAAAAAGAGGGAGGTAGGGAGGCAGGGAGGGAGAGAAAGTAGATAATCAATGCAGCAAGCTTTAAATCATGGATCATAAATCCATATCTAGGAATGGGGGGTTATTGCTTAATGGGTGCAGAGTTCAGAATTCTACACTTAAAAGTGGTTAAAATGGGAAATTTTGTGTTGTATATATGCTACTACAATAAAAAGTCTTTAAAGCACATCTGAAACCTTTATATGAGAAACTGAAAAAAACTACGTGTCAGCAAGAAACTGAGTTCCCCTTATGACCTCAATGGGTTTTGCTCTTTTACCTTTTGAAACATTGCACGTGGTGCTCAAACTGGAAACAAATTAGTTCCTTGTATTTGGCATGCCTTACAGAATTAATAGACTTCATGTCCCTGACAAGATAAAAGGAAGTCTATCCAAATTTAGCAGAAAATAGGACGTTGGGGTTGTATAGAGTGATGGAAGAAACAAATAGATGGACATGGCAACTACTCTCTTAGTCTAACACCATTCTTTCTATTTAACTGAAATTGTCCTAAATGCTTCAGGGTAATCTTGCTGAGGCCGCGAATGAACTGAATATTTTTCAAATCTTTTTCACTTATTAGGGGACACAGAGACACTACCCATATGTGAATGAAGAACTGTAATGTCAGGTTAGTATTTCAGGAACAAGAAATAAACTGTAAGGCATAAAGGAACTAGGAATATGAAACTGTGGATGGAGTCCAGATTTTATTTGCTCCACTTTACAAGTTAAATCATGTTCTTCCCAAGGGTCAGTTCACTAATCAGATACACAGGCTATAGTCATTAATGACTGTCAAGATCTAAACAGGCTTTTTAGCCTCAGCTGAAATCGTTAGTTGCCATAATATTTGAAGCTATGAAGGCAGATTGCTGAGGAAAAAACCTGAGGTTCATTTTCATTGCCTGTGATATATCTTGAAAGAGCAGAAGAATTGTAGATCATGGATTAAGTGAAAATTATGTGATGATAGATGTAAGAACCTTTATTTAGATTCCTTAGAGTTGCTGGCTGCAGATGCATTATCACCCCCTCATTCAATTATTCTTTTCAACAATTATTTAATATCTATAGCTTCCACTTCATATTTGGAGAAAAGGAAAGCAAAGTATCTGTGAAGTCCATTTAAGCAGGTTCTTCTGATTCTCTAGTTGTCCCTCTTTATTTTTCCTTTTAGCTTCACCTTCTTTTCCTACCTCTTAAATGTTGGCATTCTTATTGAAGCCTACTTTTGTCCCCTTCTCACCTGTTCTACCTAGTAGATCTCATAGTTATATGGGTTCAAATCCCATAATTATATCAATGACTCTCAAATCACTATTAGCTGAGTTTTAGTCACTTCTCCTTGGATAGCTCAAAGATCTAAAATCTACAAAATTTAATTAGCCATATTTATCTCCAGACCACGTTCCGCTCCTGTGTTCCAATCGCTACTGCCCTCCACCTCGTTTCTCCATCTTGACTTCTCTCTGCCCCTCAGGCTCCTTTGTCAATCCCCCAGACTTGTTGATTCTAATATAAATATTTCATAAAGGCTTCATCTTCCCTACTCCACTGGTTTGGTCTTGGTCATCTATTATCCTTTCCTTGGACTACTGAATCAGCTTGCCCTTCTTTTTCTCTTCCACACCTTTGATTCAATTCTTATACTATTCTAAAACGCGTATCTTATGAATCCATTCCTTTGCTTTGAAGTTTTCAGTGGTATCTTATTAGCCTCACAATAAATTTAAAACTGATCAGTGTAGCACAGAAGGACCTTCAGGATCCAACACTTTTTCTTCACTCCCAGCTTCACTTATTTATGCTCGCAACTTCTCTCTCACACTTCCACAAATGCTCAATTTCACTCCCACCTATCAACTTGAATTTCTGTAAACCTGCAACGCTTTCTGCAACCTGTAAGTGCAAACACCCTTTAGGACTTTTGTCTGGGTCATCCTTTCTCTGTTTCTGTTTTGGGTTAATAAATACTACTTGCCTTTCAGAGATCAATTCTTCTCCCCTGAATCCTTCTATGGGTGTGGTTCCTATACAAAGATTTTCTATATAGTGTAACTTTATCATAAACAGCACTTGTAACCTAGAAATGCTGGGATTTCCTCTTTATTCCTCTCTCTCTGATCTCCTTTGGTATAGGTGGCTTGCCTAAGACAAAAAACCTAGTAAGTCACAGAATCTAAATTCAAATTCATTTCCATTCTTTCTCCATTAGACCACAGTGTCTGAATTTAATCTCATTGTATCCAGCAGTCTAGCATGCTAGCCTACACAAAACTTTTATTAAAAAATTTTGGATAGGGAGATTACCATGCATGTCCATTCCTATTCCACCATACATTTGTTACATCGTATTGCTGCAATTACCAAAATGTGTTGAATAATTACTCTGTAGTAGCTGTGGACTTTTCCCCCATTTGAACTGACCAATGCACACCTAAAATCTTTAGGTTTTAAGAGACATTAGAAGACTGGTTCTAAAACTTGGCTTCGTATTTCTCTCACCTGGGGAGTTTTAAAAAATATTGATGACTGCGTTCCACTGCCCAGAGACCCTGATGTTCTATTTATGGGCTATTGTCTGATGTGGTGGTTTAGAGCTGTATATACTACAGAAACACATGTTCTGAAGCATGCATGCATGCAGGAAAGGCAAACCCATATCTGGAGAATGTGCTATTCTAGACAAAACAAAACACTGCCCCTTTTATAATGAAGTGTTCCAAGGTAATCAACCTGCCATGAGGCAGCGGACTGATCACCTTAGGGAATGGTGGCATATCAGGAACTGAATGTTGGTCTCTGCTGCTGACAGACTGGGTATTCAGCAGTGCTTATAATCAGGTCAACCTTGGCTGAGTCCATTCATAAACTCTATCCCTACTACCATGGCCATGTTGTCTATGGTCTCATTGGTCAATGGAAGGAGTGGCTGGGGGAAAGAGGTCATCTGGTTTCCACAGAATGGGTCATCTTATTGACTTCGTTATTAAAATATTCCTCTGTTGAAATCACCTTCTGGTGAGCATTCACATGGGACACATTTATCCTCATGTTTTTTGCCCACTTATAAAGGTCTAATCACATACCTTTCCCCAAGACCATTTTGTCACCAATTTTCCAATCGTGTTCCTTCCAAGTCCCTGACCATCCAGCCAAATCACTGATGGAAGCCCATGAATCAATATACAAATGGACCTCTGGCCATTTCTTCTTCCAAGCAAAATGAAGAACCAAGTGCACTGCTCAGATTTTTGCCCAATGGGAGTATATCCCTTCCTCACTGTCCTTCAGGTATGTCTCAGAAAAGGATTCTAGTGCTATGGCTGCCCACTTTCAGGTGGCATCTGTATATTGTTTAGAACCAACTGCAAACCAGGCTTGAGTTTTCTCTTCCTCTGTCAACTGATCATAAGAAACTCCCCAACTCATAGCTGTGGGCTTGAAAAGAGAAGGTAATGTGGCAGGAGTGGGGCCATGGGCATTTGGGTCACTACCTCTTGTAACGTATTTGTGCCTTCAGGACATAGTAGAGTCCTACCTTGTTTATACCACTTTCATTTTATGATGGAGTATTACAGTGTATACCCAACGTTATGGCTTGGTGGGTCAGACAACACCCAGGTTATGATGAGATTCAGATCTCATGATAACTTGGTGGCCCAAGGTTTAGTATTCAGTCTCCACTAAGTCCCAGTAGCAGATCAATAGCTATTTCTCATAATTAGTGGTAATAGTCTGATGATATTATCTCTTACTCTGTAACAAATGTTCCATGACAATGTAATGTGTTGGTGGAGGGGTGCTGTATGGGAATTGTGCACCCTTGCATGATTGTTTTGTAAGTTCACAAGTTCTCTAATAAATAAATAAAGTTGAGATGCCTATGAGGTAGGATGGTAAATGTGTATTCTTGGCCTTCCCAGCTGAAAAAAAACTATTTCTGGTGGTCTTTATTAAGAGAAATTAAGAAGAAAATATTTGCCAGCTCAATAGGTGTATACCAGGTACCAGGGGCTGTGCTGATTTCCTTAAGCAATGATACCACTTCTGTAAGGGCAGCTGTAATTAGAGTCACCACCTGGTTAAGTTTATGATAATTCCTGTCATCCTCCAAGATCCATCTGTTTTCTTCACAGATCAAATAGGAGAGTTTAAGTAGGAATCACTACCCCTGCACTCTTCATGTCCATGAGGTGGCACTAATTTCTGCAATCCCTACAACAATTCAGTATTGCTTTTGATTTACTATTTTACTAGGAAGAGGCAGTTTGAATGGCTTCCATTTGGCCTTTCCTACCACAATAGCTCTCACTCAACAAATTAGGGAGCCAGTGTGGGGATTCTGTGAGTTGCTGAGTATGTTTTTTACAATTATGCATTCTAGAACTGGGGAAATAACCACAGAATGGGTCCAGGGACCCACTGAACCTACTGTGAGACAGACATGAGCTAAATTTCCATTGAATAATTGACCCCCATAATCCCGTACTCTGACTGGTGAAACACAGTGATATTTCAGGTCTCCTGGAATTACTGTCACTTCCGAACCCATGTTTAATAATCCCCCAAATATCTGATCATTTCCTTTTCTCCAAGGCACAGTTACACTGGTAAAAGGCCGTAGATATCTTTGTGGAAGGCTGGGAGGAAGATTGACAGTATAAATTTTTGGCAGTGTAGCACTGTCTTTCTCCAAGGGGCCCTGGTCTTCCCTTCATTCAAGAATCTCTGGGTCTGTAAACTCTCTCAAGTTTAGAAATTGATTAAGAAGCTGTGACTCTCTGTTTTTGTAATTCAAGTTAGATTTTTTTTTACTTGACCTAGAATTTATAGAGATCAAGTAAGAATTTGTAGAATGCCCATCTATTTTACTTCTAGGTACCCTGTGATCTATTAACTAATGCCATTGGTTTCTGTGAGTCAGACTATTTTGATTGTTGCTTTAAGTCTGCTGTCCATTATGGTAGTCATGTCTACCTTGCCTTTGTCAATTAAATGCTGCCCCTTCACTTCTGCCAACCCGGGATCTGATTATCCCCATTGTGTTTAAGCATCCAAATTCAGTGACAGCAACTTCCACAGTAAATTCTGATCTACAGAAGAGAGCAACCACAAAAATCTTCAGGGATGATAAAGTTAGTATCGCAAATTTATTCCTCTCAGTCCTGGTAAACGATGTGTCTTCTGGAAATTCCTGGGTGAGTGATCAGGTCATATTATCATAAATCCACTATAACATTTCAATATTTCTAATAAGCCTTTTGATTCCCCTCATCTATGTTATGCCAGGGCAGTATAGGCCACCTTTAACTTTAGGCAATATAGGTCACCATTTTGTCTATGCTTCTCACCTAATCAAACTGTTAGAACCCTTTCTAAATCCACAAGCTTCAATGCTGAATCCAGAATCTCTGCTTAGTGGGCCCATACCAATAAATTCAGCCTGATCAAACTTTATGTTCCTTCCACCATTATCCTACATCCTTAATATCCATTCCCACACATATTCCCCTGATTTCTGTCTACATCCATTGGAAAAACCATGTAGCTCTTTTGGAATATAGCATGCCTCCTCATGGGTCACACTTTTTACCTCACTTTTTGGGGCCTTTTGGGACTTCAGTCTAGTCAAAGATCTGGAAGAAAAGAGGGGTGGTAGGGGTGGGTCATGAGAAGAATTAGAAATGTCCAGCAAGACAACTACTTCAAAGAATTCCACTGCAGTTTCATCTGAGAAAACAGGATTAATCACTGCAGACAGTGGAGTGAGGGCTGTTTTCTCAAAGGAATAGTACAGATTTATCAGGCACCACAATGTTAATCTCTACAGATGGAAATTGGGTAGCTGATTCCTCTGGGAAAACCATTAAAGGTTTATCTGACAAAGAATCTGCAGAATCTAGGGTTTCAATGTCCCACCATTATTAATATCAACCCATATGGCCCCATTCTAATTTTCGGGATCCCATTCCTTTTTAATTAATGCCCTGATTTAAAATAGCAGACACTTTGCAAAGTTTGGAATTCAATTGACATTGTAATCTAGCCACTCACACAATGAGAATCTGGGTCTGTATTTCAGAAATCTCAAGTCTGAAGATACATGAAATAAGATTTTCTTTCAAGGAAACATACCAACTTTCATGTCCTTCATGTGGTACTTAAGTTGGGAATTTGAAGCTTTGAGCTTATGGCTTTCTTTTACAACTGTATCCAGCAGATTTAGGAACAACCAGCCAACATAACTATACTTTTTAACTCCTCAAAACTCAAAGCGTCAAAAACATTATCACCAGAGTCTTGCCTCTTATAAGCATTTGAGTAGCTGTATGCAGTAGTGATAATTTGTGTATCCGTATTGTTAACTTATGCAATGGACCATCAGTGCCAACTTGATTGTTAGAAATAGTCATTATTTCCTTTCAACCTAATCAGGTTAGAAAATCAATTGCAAAAACCCTAGAACCAACTCAGAAATCTTAAACTTAAGATTCTGTGTCTCAAGAATGACTCCTGGTACCATAATCTGTATTAGTCAGTGTTATCTAGGGAAACAGAAGCACAGGAGATATATAATGGGATTTTTTATAGGAGTTGGCTCATGTAAGTGGAGATGAACAAGCCCAGATTCTGTAGGGCAGGCTGCAAGTTGCAAACTCCAATGAAGATTTTTGATGAATTCCCAGGGAGAAGCTGGCCAGTTGCTGTAGAAATGGAGATTCTCCATTTTGACTGCTGAAATCATCACTTCTCTTTTTAAGGCTTTCAACTAATTGGATGAGACTACTCTCATTATAGACGGCAATCTGCTCAGGTGATTTTAGATGTAATCAACAGTAATCAAATTACTGATGATTTTGATATATGAAATATACTCACAATAATAATCAGCCTAGTGCTTGCTTGACAAAATATCTGGACACCATAACCTAGCCATGTTGACACATGAACTGGTTAGGACTTCAGGACTCTGTCTCCTTAACAATGGAACCTACAGATTCTGGGATTTGGGCTTTCTGGTCATCCTTTTCTGTTTTGCTTCAGTCTAACATGGGCCTGGTCCCAGCCCATGCTCTGGGTGTCATGCTGGGTGACCTGTTCTTCCCAGCCCTTGGCAGGCTCAGCAGCTCCCCAGCCTGCATCGAGGGATGTCCTGCCTTAGGTCAGGCTGAATAAAAAAAAGTCTCCAGTGGAGACTCCTGTGTAAAGCTGCTATAGTCAAGGAAAGAGAAAAACCATCCCTTTCCTAGAATATTACAGACCTCCCCTGCTGTTCAGTAAAATAGTACTATCATACCTCATTTTATTGAGCTTTGCTTTATTGAATTTGACAGACATTGTGTTTTTCACAAATTGAAAGTTTGGGGCAACCCTGAGTCGAGCAAGTCTATTTTCCAACATCATGTGCTCATGTTGTGTCTCTGTGTCACATTTTTTCAATATTTCAAACTTTTTCATTATTTTTATACCTGTTATGGTGATCTATGATTATTGATCTTGATGTTACTATTCTAATTGTTTTGAGGAGCCATGAATTATACCCATACATGACAGTAAACTTAATAAATGTTTTGTGTGTCTTCTGACTGCTCCACTGACCAACCATCCCCCCTTTTCTCTCCCTCTTCTCAGGCCTCCTTATTCCCTGAGATATAAAATACTGAAATTAGGCCAATTAATAACCTCACAATGGCCTCTTGGTGATCAAGTGAAAAAAAGAATTGCATGTTTCTCACTTAAATCAAAAGCTGGAAATTATTAAGCTTAGTGAGGAATGCAAGGCAAGATAGGCTGAAAGTTAAGCTTCTCGCACGGAACAATTAGCCAAGCTGTGAATACAAAAGATAAGTTCTTGAAAGAAATTGAAAGTGCTTCTCCAGTGAATTCACAAATGCTAAGAGAGTGAAACAGGCTTATTACTGATATGGAGAAGTTTTACAAGTCTGGATAGATGATAAAACTAACCACAACTTTCCTTCTAGCCAAAGCCTAATCCAGAGCAAAGACTAGGCTTGTTCTTCAGTTCCATGAAGGCTGAGAGTGGTAAGGAAGCTGCAGAAGGACAAGCTGACAACTTGTTAGGGGCTAATGTAGCTGGTGACTTTAAAGTCAATGCTCATTTACCATTCTGAAAATCCTAGGGCTCTTAAGAATGATGCTAAATCTACTCCAGCTGGAACAACAAAGCCTGGATGACGGCATATCTGTTTACAACATGGTTTGTTGAATATTTTAAGTCCAATGTTGATACCTACTGCTCAGAAATAAAGAGTCCTTTTAAAATACAACTGCTCATTAAAATGCACCTGATCACCAAAGGACTCTGATGGGGTATAAAATAAGGTTGATGTTGTTTTCATGCCTGCTGACCTGACATCCACTCTGAAGCCCATGTGTCAAGGAGTCATTTTGTCTTCCAAGCCTTGTTATTTAAGAAATTTATTTTGTAAGACTGTAACTGCCATAGTGAGTAACTCTTTTGATGGATCTAGACAAAGTAAATTGAAAACCTTCTGGAAAGGATTCACCCTTTTAGATGTCATTAAGAACATCGTGGGAAGAGGTCAAAATATCAACATTAATAGGAGTTTGGAAGAAGTTTATTTCAACGCTCATGGATGATTTTGATGGGTTCAAGACTTAAGTGGAGGAAGTAACTGCAAATGTGATGGAAATAGCAAGAGAACTAGAATTAGAAGTTGAGATTGAACATGTGATTGAATTGCTACCTTCTCTTAATAAATATTGAATGGATGAGGGGTTTCTTATGGATAAGCAAGGAAAGTGGGTTCTTGAGATGGAATCTACTCCTGGTGAAGACGCTGTGAACGTTGCTGAAATGAGAACGAAGGATTGAGAATATTACATAAACTTAATTGATAGAGCAGCAGTAGGGTTTAAAAGGATGGACTCCAATTTTGAAAGAAGTTCTACTGTGGATAAAATGTTATCAAACAGCATAGCAAGCTACAGAGAAAACTTTCATGAAAAGAAAAGTCTATTGATGCAGCAAAATTCATTGTCTTATTTTAAGAAATTGCCACAGCCACCCTAATCTTCAGCAACCACCACCCTGATCATTTAACAGCTACCAACATCAAGCCAAGAACTTCCAGCAGCAAAAATATTATGACTTGCTGAAGGCTCAGATGACAGTTAGCATTTTTTAGCAATAAAGTAATTTTTATTTAAAGTATGTACATTATCTTTTAAGACAATGTTATTACACATTAAATATAGTGAAAATATAATTTTATATGCATTGGGAAACCAAAATATTTGCACGGCTCAGTTTATTGCTTTATTGTGATGGTCTGGAACTGAACCCACAAAATCTCTGTGGTATTCCAGTAGCATTTTCCATTTGCATCAAGCTTCTCGGTACTTTCAGATCTACTTTCTTCAGTACTTTTGTTAGGTACTTTCAGATATATCCTTTTTCGTACAATTCTGAGAAAGTTTATTTACCGGACTTATTTTTTTGAAGTGTAATTTGCAGCAAGCAGCAAGTTAGAATTTTAGGCTAATAGATATGAATAAGAAAGATGCATAGGAGCTTTTCATCTAGGCAAAAACAAATATCCATGATAAATAAACAGATGATATAACTCAACAATAAAAAGACAAATGACCTGACTAAAAAAATGGGCAAAAGACTTGAATAGACATTTGTCCAAAAAGAAATACAAATGGCAAAAAAAAAAAACACATGAAATAATGTTCAACATTACTAATGATTAGTGAAATGTAAATCAAAACTACAATGAGATATCATTCCACACCTATCAGAATGGTCACTATTCAAAAGACAAAGAACTACAAGTGTTGGAGAGGATGAGGAAAGATAGCAACACTTATTCACTGTTTGTGGGAATGGAAAATGGTACAGCCACTGTGGGGGAATATTTGGCAGTTCCTAAAGAAGTTGAATATAGATTTGTCATGTGACCCGGAAATACCACTCCTGGGTATATACCCGGAAGAACTGAGAGCAGTGACACAAACAGACATCTGCACACCAATGTTCATAGTGGTGTTATTCACAATTGCCAAAAACTGGAAACAACCCAGATGTTCATTAACCGATGAGTGGATAAACAAATTGTCGTGTATTCACATGATGGAATATTATGCAGCTGAAAGAAGAAATGAAATCGTGAAGTATATGACAAGTAATGGAGGACATTATGTTGAGTGAAGCAAGCCATTCACAAAAGGACAAATACTGCATGATTGTGCTACAATAAACTAAATATATTGTGTAACATATAGTATGATTTCATTTTATATAACATATAAATCAATTTATAGTAATGAAATTAGATTACTAGTTATGTAGGGTTTGGGAAGGCATGTTAAACAGTGTGAAGTTTGTCTTTTTGGAGAAATGAAGTAGTTCTAATATTTTTTGTGGTGATGAATGCACAACATTGTGATTATACCAAAAGCCATTGATTATACAATTTAGATAGATTGTATGGTATGTGAATCTATCTTAATAAAACTGCTTAATAAGTAAATAAATAAATAATTGTGTCAGAAAAGCCAGAAATAGCAGCTATGTACAGCAGGGGAAACAGAGAAATTGAGACGTGAAAACTGTTGTTTGTTTGCCTGTTTTTTGTTTATTATTATTATTGAAGTAAGGAAAATGTTCTAATAATGATTGAAGTGATGAATGCACAACTATGTGATTATACCAAATACCATTGATTGTACACTTTGGCTAAATTGTGTGCTTTATTAATATGTATCAATAAAATTGATTTGTTTATAAAAAGTAAACATATTTCATGAGATTAAGAGGGGAGAGGCTTTGGAATCAGTTGAGTTTAAGTCTTGACCCTTCTACATACAAGCTGTGTGGCATTGGGCAGGTCACTTTGCCCTTCTGAATCTCAGTTTGCAGAGAGGGCATAATAATCATGCTATCTATGGTGATATAAGTTAGTTCTTATGAATTTATTATGCATATGTGAGTGATAAATTGGTGTCTCAAAGGAGGAGTGGTCCTTACTTCATGGCTGGAGGTTACTTAGAATTGTTTTTAGAGAGTATGTACAAGGTGAATTTAATTTCAGGAAATTTTGTATTCCAAATTGTATGTATTGCCACACTTTTCTAAGTGAAAAAGCTGAGACTCAGAGCAGTTAACTCTCATACATAAGATCATCACATTCTTGGGTTCAGAGAATAGCTCTAATTAGACTCAGTCCTGTCTCTGCAATGTGTTTGCTTACTTATTTTTATTACTCAGAATGTGGCAAAGATCTCTTCCCATCCAAGCCCGCATTAAAATTAAAATTGTTGGCTAGACATTACACTCACAATTTGGGTTAAAAATGTCCACAAAGTAATCACATCCCACTGGTTCCAAGTTCTTTGGACAAACCTACTAGTGTTTGTACTTCTAGGAATTTACCCCGGGTAACAGAGCATTTATAAGCCTGAAATGCCTGTTAATAAAATATACACTCTGTACAGTCATTTCTAGGAGAAGGCAACAAGCCCTGGCTGCCTTTAGAAATGTGCTTTTGAACTCTGAAGTCCTTTTTCCTCCACAGTTTGTGATGGAGAGAAAATTTTACCAGGTTCCAAGAACACTCTCTAGTACCTTGAATGATTCTCCCAAATCTTCTTGTCATCATTTTTTAATCTGCAAAGCAGATGGACTCCAACTATCTTCTAGGGTCAATATGAGGAATGGATACAATAAAGCATGCATGAATATTTTGTAAAGTATTAAGTTTTATATTACTGCTCATAATCTTGCTCTCAACCAAAGTACAACTATTGATCTTTCTGGGGAAGATTGAAGGCAATAAACATATCTCTGAGGAAGCATTTCGGCTCCAGTGGAACCCAGTGATACTATATTCTCTTCCATTTTCACTCTAAACTAGTACAGTAAGTAATTAAAGCTAAGTACTTAGTCACATGAGATGATGGATTATTGCCTAATTAGGAAGTCATTCCCCTTCTTTCTTTCTAATGTATATGAGAAAACATTATATTGTTGGGTTTTATAAGCAAGTTCATTGCATCAGGGTTAATTGGAAGCTTGTAAGAAAGAACAGATGGAAAGCAGTGAGGGGTCCAACCAAGTATTTTGGAAATCTTTGAAAAGATCTGGGAAGTAAAAGAGATTTCTAATGGAATCCTGGACTCCACTCTTCTGTACTCAATTAGTTAATGTATTTCTTTCTTTCATCAATTACAGCCTTTGAAAAGCCTGCTATTACTTCCCATCAGATCTGCTTTTCCTCTCATGGAATAGGATCCCAGAGGGGAGAATAAAAAATGAATAAATACTGCTTCTCAGAAATATAGGGTGTATTACTGCTAGCAGGAAACCTTCTACTTCATGGGGAAAAATATTTTCCTACATCTTTAGAATCTGAGACCAACTTGTAAATCAGCTGATGGCAGAATGCTTCCAGAGAAAGCCAAATATCTTCATTAATTCATTGGTTGTCTTTCTTTTTCTTATTTTATTTAGCTGTACCCATCTCTCCACACAATGTACTCATTTTTTGTTTTCATTTTTGAAATAGAAATGAAATTTACAAATCAATAATCAACACATAACTTATGTAGAAAAACAAATTAAAGCACCAGCAAATACTTACTTGAGAGATGGTCTTTCCTGCCTTGATATTTCGATCATAGGTCAAATACCAGGTAAGCAACTAACGATGGACTGTTTGAGTGCTTTTTCTTCAAGGATCCAGCAAGAAGCTGGGTGTTTCCACTAGTACAAACATATAAATCTTGATGACTTTCCCTGCATTTATCATTGAAAAGCCCCCATACATACACTGATCCTAAATGGAACTAATGAAATCTAAGAATACAAAGGGATTTTACAGTTTTGTTTTGTTAAAAATATATGGAGAAACTGAGGTCAAGATGAATGATCTGTCTTAGCTTAAATGACAAGTTGAGGATAGTCATTTGGGTTATATTGATGTCCTTTTGGTTTATAATTGTTTGCATGTCAAAATGGCCAGAGTAGGCTGGTGTTCTTTATTCTAACACCTTACACCTGACTCACAAAGGCTATTTGCACAAAAGAAGAAGGTGGTTCCCATTGTTGACACAATTCTATATTACTCAATTAAGTGTCAGCTTCCAAACATGCACTACAGATAACACTCATAATATGAAGGAATGAATGAATCTCATGGTGTAATTACATAAGGATTTTTTGAAGGATTTAGTTTATCCATCTCCACCCTTTCTGTCTCTAGACTAAACATATTTGTGATCAGACCACTAAAGCTTCCTGATAACAATACTTTCTAAACCTAGTTGACTGAGATATTCTTCTGTATTTCCTGCCAACCAGGGTTCTAACCACTGTTTTGGATATATAAATTTATTCTCTTGATACCTATTTCCACAACCACTAACCATCAATCTGCAAATGTCTCATTTCATTTGGTGAATGGTTTTATTACATGAAATGGTTGGGATAGGAGGGAAAAGACGGGGCATTTTCTTTGAGTCAGGAAATGATTCAAGATGAGGCATTCCTTCAGAGTGTGCTCTTTATGACACACGAAAGAATTCATCTAGGAAAGGGAGTGGAGCATTTCCAGTGTTGGGGAAGAATGGGTTAGAAAAGGGCAAAATAATAAGACAATTTATTGCTGACCAGCTAAAATTACTTTTGTGCTATCTATCCTGTCTGAATTTCACTTGAAATAGCATTTAATCTTTCATATCTCCAGTGTCAGTTACAGTTAACATGGATTAATACAAATATCTGATGGAGCACCTTACATTGCTGTGGTTGATTATTACCTTTTAAGTCCAGGCACAAGACCCTGATCTTTGCACAGAGAGTATATAGAAATATCTAGAGGTGCTTTTTTAAAAAGCACAAGTCATCTGAGTTTTTTCAGCTCCTCAATGCTCTGTGTGTTATTTCTCCTTCACTGTCTTTCCACCTATTCCCACTCAGTTAGCTTTTCTTGCCTTTAAGCCCCTCAGTTTCACCATGCCGTCCTATGTCCTGGTCTACCTTCTCCCAGCACATGAATCAAACAGTCCAGCTTCCTCCCCTTTTGCTGTTGGCCATTCCCCTTCTTAAAAAATAGCACCACCACCCTTCCTCAGTGTCTCCATCTGTCCTGGCTGGTGGGGCCATTGTGCTAAATCAGGCTGCATACATGCTCGGGACATCAATCATGGGTAATTCCTATATCCATTATAAGGAGCTGTAGTGTCCTGCTATCCAGCTTCAACTCAATAGTAGGCCTTCAAGGTATTTGTCCAAGTTTGGTCTAAATTTCTCAAAAACATGGACGGAAGACAGAGGAAGGAAAGATGAGAAACAGCTTTAGAAAAAATAAATCCATGTTCTACTGTGTGTCATTGAAATCTTAAATTCCTTAATTCCATCATATCATATTCTGCCATTTTTACTCCTCATCTTCTGGATTATTTTGAATTAGGTTGCATTTCTTCTCACTTCAGATATTAATTCCTGGAACCATATTTTACCTCCTTATAATCAGTTTATATATGAATCTATCTCTTCTTAAACAATATTTTTCAAATTTATCCCTCTAACCTCTATCATAGAAAATTTCACTAAATAGGACATGGTGTCCAATCTCTCCTAGCTTTGCATAATTGTAGTAAGTGACTTTAGACAAGTCACTTAACATAGTATTTTTCATGTATCATTTTCATTTACAAGGGCTAATTCATGTGAAACTTCTTTACAAATGTAAAGTTCTAGTTTTATGACTGTTAATGCTGAATCTTCTCATTCACAGCCTTTTCTATGGGAATCCTGCTCCTCTTCAAATCTTTTTGTAGGTCAGGCATAAGTGGTCATATTTTTATTATATAACATAGTCCCTCTGACCAGAGCTGATTTGACTGATGATAACCAATCCCAGGCTTGGGTAGTGGCTTATCTGGTGACCTGGTGAAAAACTTCTACTGAAGCAGGGACAGCTAGCCAAAAAGATTCTTCTACTTAGAGGAAGTTGAAATGGGAAATAGTAAAATTCAAGCACTTTGTGATAGAACATTAAGAAAAATAGCCATGAAGTACATATAGGCTACAAGTGAGCCAAAGATTTAGTAAACAATAGTTATATTTAAGTACAAGCTATAAAGTTGTAAATGGCACATAAGCCAACTAGAAGTGAGACTACTTAGAAGACAGAGAAAACAGATCAAGAGAGTAGCTCAATTAATCTAATGGAATTGTGCTGGATAGCTTCCATTTACCCTTTCAAACTTCACTGCCCTGCTTTGTCCCCAGAAAAATCCCTGCTTGTACTACCCAGGCCTCTTTGCCTTCTGGCTTCTAATTTGATACCATAAGGTCAGAAGTTGCTAGGAAATTGAAGAGAGATGAAGAGAGAGATGTATTTCCTCAGCTTCTTCTCTGCAAGGCTGTAGTGTGGCAGATGCTGCTAAGAGTCATGGCACCCCATGGGCAGCAAAGTACCATAGTCATAGGTCTTGGGCTTCAGTAACCACTTCCTCCCCTTGCTCCTTTAGGTAAAGTGATACCAACGTCTTCTCTCCCTTTCTAACTCCAGGATGTGGCATCAACCCATGACAGTTTCCTTTAAACTTTCCTCTTTTGCATAAATAGTACCTTCAATAAATTCATCTTAACCACCCCTTTTAAATGTACTATGTATTTCCTTCCTGAAGTCTGATTGTACCCATTAATGTCAGAATAGATTTGTAGACTCTGGCTGCAAAGGCATGTTGGATCTAGAATGACTCCTCAGTTCCAGTATTTGTGAGGACTACTTTCTTTTCCTCATTTTACAACCACTCATCAATTGAGTACAGCTCAGCTTCTGCCCTGACCTCTCCAATGAGCATGGCCTTGTCAAGTTTTCCAATGACTTCCTTCTTGCCAAGTTTAACGGAAAGTTCTCTTTTCTCCTCTTACCCTTTCAACAACATTAACACACTGTATACCAACCATCACTCTTTCTTGGCTATCCTTCTGTCCAACAGATTGTTTTTTGTCATTTTTACCAAAGCTATACATGTGAAATAACTTTACTAGGCTTATTTTAAAAATCATTCTCCTATTGTTCCCTTTCCCAACTCCAATTCTTGTTTTTCTAGAAACTACAGTCTTTGACTCTCTAAAACTGTACTTTTTTCCCTCTGTTATTGCCCTCTAAATTTCTATGTATGTTTAAACTATTTTTGCTTGATTTTTCAATTTTCAAAAATTCTGTCTTCCTAGTAAGGAAGCTGAGATTACCAGATTCTCTTACATTGTGCCCATTCACATACACATATGAATTTTTTCTTTCTCTTCCTCTTGATAAAATTCCACAAATATTTGGTGATCATTCAACGTCTGCCACATTGAAGAGTGATGCACCAAAATATCTGTTAGGATAGTGCATATTCTGGGCAAATGAAGATGATCTTGCTGCACTCTTTCTTGGAGTTCCCAGTTGTCACTGTCTGAAGGTCTTTTCTTTTGAAGATAATTGGTTTCCCACAAGAATTTTAAAATCTCCTTTCTGGTACTATAAACCTGGCTGCCATGTTCTTGGGGATGAGTAGAAGAAACCTGAGGTTCTCACCAACTTAGACTTTCACCTTAATTCCACTTTTATGAGGATGGTTTCCTTCCCTTTATCTGATGCCCCTGGGTTGAGAAAGAGTCTCTCAGGTTAACCAACTTCTATAGAGTAAACCCCTAATTTTCTGTAATGGTGAAGGAGGGATAATTATTAGTGTGAAGTGGGGGAAGGAAGGGATTTAGGGGTCTAAATGCAACATAAATGATCAAACAATGGTTCCATCTGTAGCACCACAAACACTGTCATTTTCAGAAGACCTGGAACCTTCAGTTTTTGTGCATTTGTGTTAGTTTCATTATAAAACATCTTTCGATCCAGCTACCCAACAACTTTCCAAATGGTCTCCTTTATCTATCTCAACCAACCAACATTTCTCCAGAAAATGACCAAGGTGATCTTTTCCAATCAAATTAGATGATGCCTCTGCTGAAAACCCTTCAGTGGCTTCCCATAACACTTAGAAGAAAATCCAAACTTTTGTATGATATAGTAAAGTCTGCATGATGTAACTAACCCCTTGCATATCTCAAAACCTCAAAACCTCATCTTGTTCAACTTTGCCTTTTACTCAGTTAATCCATCTGCATCCTTCTTATGCCAAGTGCTTTCCAATTACAGGGTCTTTGAACACCGTGTTCCCAGCCTTTGTAAAATTCTTTCAACACATACACACGTACACTTAGCATATGGCTAGATACTACTATTCAGCTTCAATGTCACCTATTCTTCCCTGACTACTTGTCCTAATTTCTACTTTGGACTTTTGCTTATTTCTTCCTTAGCATTTTATTCAGTTTGTAATTATTTTCTTTATTTCTCTCAGGCATACAGGAGAGGCACATATGCATGACTAATTTAAATATGCAATGCAATTTTGCATATCTATGAAAACCACATTTATCTTCCAGACCAATATGTACACCAGATTATTTTCAGGAAATTGCGTTGGCTCATATTACTCAGATGCTGTTACTTTCACACGATATATTGCAACACATTTACTGAGTTACTGGAAGGCATTTTTATAAATAAAAACTAAACCACGCTTGTCAAAATAAAAGAACAAAGTGTGATGAGAGTTGACTGTTTAGATTAGATATTCTCTTCACTTGAGCAGTCAGAATGCTAACCTTGGGGAGTTAAAGCTGGCACAATAAGATAACTGATAGACGTGAAACAATGAGAAGTAGGGTGAATGAAGTGCTTTTATTGAACTCAAGTCATCTAGAATATGTTTTCCATGTACCAAATGAGAAAGGGAATGTAATTGATCCAAAATAAAAAGCAACATTGATCAACTAGAATAAAATGACATCAGAGATTTTCATACAAAAGAAAGTTTCCATGCTAGATTTTATTAATTACAATTTGATATGCAAAGTGTTATAGGACTATACATGAGGGCCACCCAAATTATAATTGGAGGAAGGAGAAGGAGGGAGCCAAGGAAGCATGGCAATAACATTTTATAATATAAATCTGGAAAGAACCTCAGAAATTATCTTACTTCCAATCTTTTCAAAGAGGTATGTGAGGTCCAGATAAGTGAAATGAGTTGCTCAGCTCCTGAGAGCTTTATAGAAGTAGAATTGGGAAGAGGACTTGGTATCCCCTGCTGCCTTTGTCAGGACTCTCCATATTTACCATGTTAATTCTCTTCCATTACTGTCCATCGATAACAGGAAAAGCTTACTACTATTCTACGTCCAATGGAAAACTTTTCCTGATGCTCTGTCTTCCCTTTTGCCAACAAGATTGAGTTCATGTCCCACTTATTCAAGCACTCCCACAGATCACTGGGCTGTGGTTTCCTAATTTTTTGTATTTTTTTCCAGTCAGATCATATGTTCCATGAGGGTAAGAATTATGTCTGTTTAGTTCGCCATTAATTCCCTATCTCCTAAGAGAGTGCCATGCCTACAATAAGCAATCAATATCAATGTGTTAAATTTAAAAAATGAACAAGGACAATAGATAAGAACGGAAACTTCAAAAGGAAGATATATAAGTGGACAATGGGCACATCAAGAAGCGTTCAACATCATTAGTCATCAGGAAAACTCAAATTAAAACCACAAAAAGATACCATCACATACAATGCCAAATGTTGGCGAGGATGAAGAGCATCCAGAGCTCTCTTTCTAGTGGGAGTGTAAAAGCTGTAAAACTATTTTTAAAAAGATCTGGCAGTTTCTTATAAAACTAAACATCTGCCAACCCTATGACACAATAATTTCACTCTTAAGTATTTATATTCTTCCCCCATTAAAATTATGAAATATATGTCCACAAAAACACTTGTACAAGAATATTAGTAGGAACATTATTAATAATAAGCCTGTATAGAAAAAGATTAGGTGTTGATGATAAACCAATTGTTAACATTTTCATTTATTAAAATACTACTCAGCAATGAAAAAGAATGAACTATTGATCCCTACAACAACATTGATAAATCTCAAAAATATTATGGTGTGTAAAAGAAGCTTTAAACAAAAGAGGACCTACTGTATGGCACCATTTATAAAACGTTGTAGAATAGGCCAAAATATTCTGAGCTCAGATAAACCAAAATAGTGTTTTCCTCTGAGGATATGGGGGAAAGAATTGCTGAGAAGGTATATAAAGAACTTTCTGGGGTAGTTTTAATGTTTTTTATGTCTCAAAAAGGACTTGGGTTACACAGACATACGCATTTCTCAAAACTGAATTGTAAACTTACTATTTGTGCATTTCATTGTATATAAATTTTAAATGAAGTAAAAAGGAACTATAAATTGTAAGTATTGATGAAAAATTTAGAGTAGCAATAGAGTCTGCTGTCTGAAGCCTAATTTGAAAAGAATCAGAAAAAAAAAAGATTGATTAATGAATGGACAGAAAGATAGGCAAATGGATAGATATGTGATAATACAAGTATAGGAAAAATGTTTTGTTAAAGTGGGCGATAATGCATATGTTTTCACAGTCAAGTCCTCAAACTTTTCTTTAGGTTTAAACATTTTCATAACAAAATGGGAAGAATCAATACAATGCAAAGGAGTAATAAAAAACGAGTGAATCAGCAATTGAAAACTTAAAAAGAAATTGGAAATTAGCAAAATAAAACCAACTCTAAGATTCATAAAATCATAACAAATATACAACTATAAGAATCTGATTTTCAAAATTGGCCTTCATAGCTGAAAAACCCCAGCCTGGACTAGAACCAAAGGCAACACATTAGTAGCCTGGAGTCACAGTGGTGATTCTTTGGAAGAAACATCCACATTGTGTGACTTAAAATCTTCTTTGATGAGGCTTAAGCTATCCATCCATCTCCTTCAGCCAATACTCAAAACCAGCAGACAATAATAGATGGCTTTGCTGTAGCTGAATTCTAAGTGAAAACAAATCCAGCCAGCAAGAAAAATATACCTCCACCCTGTTAGGCTTCTCCCCAGCCCCTGCTTAGAAGACTTTGGCCATGGGACAGGAATAGCAGCTTACAGTTTGAGAACACCTGTCTGAAAGGAAGCTTCCCCCTGCTTTGAATTGGAAGCTTGTTGCT
>JAQZBX010023951.1:0-16112 GCA_029593785.1 Cabassous unicinctus
TTTGTTAGAATTGATGAAATTGTATTATTATAATTATATTATTAACTACAGTACATAGTTTATATTAGGGTTCACTGATTGTATTGCAAAGTTTTAGGGTTTTTACGTTTTATTCTGGTAACATGCGATAGTTCTTTTTTGACAACTCTGAATTATTTTTTTACTTTTTTAAATTGAAGTTTATCATTCATATCTGAACATCCATAAACAATAAGTGTATAGTATAAGTTGTGAACTTACAAAACGAACATGCATATCACGATACAGGGCTCCCATGCATTGCCCTACCATAAATACCTTACATTGCTGTGAAACATTTGTTATAAACTGTGAAAGAACATTGTCAAAACATTACTACTAACTATAGCCAATATCTTACATTTGGTGTATTTTTCCCCCAACCCACCCCGTATTAGTATTATATACCTGTGATAGTTCATGAGAGAATGTTTTCATATTTGTTCTGTTAACCACAGTCTATCTTCCACCACAGGATTCATTGTGTTATACAGTCCTATTCTTTGTATTAATACAATACATTCAAAGTGTACACTCAGTGGCTTTCATAGTAATCACAGAGTTGTGCTGTCATCACTTCAGTCAATTTTAGAGCATTTTCATTACTCCAAAAGGAAAAATAACATACCCCTTTTAACCCCTTCTTGTTGTCCCTTAAAATTGAAATATCTTCTTTTCCACTGCTGTAAAAATATTACAATATTACTGTTAACTATAATCCACAAGCAACATTTGTTGTTAATTTCCCTATGTATCACCATATACTTAACACTTTGTAAAGGAAGAACATTCTTATACTATTAACCACAATCTCATCCACCACCCAAATCATTATGTTATACAGTGATTGTGGCTGAAAGGGGTAATCTGTGGATGTAATATTTCAATTTAAAGGAAGCTAGAGAATAATGTATGGACTGGATAACATAGTGAAATTTTACTTCTTGTACTGGGCTGAATGTTGGTTCCCAAAAATATATGTCCACATCGTAATCTCTGGAACCTGCCAATATTTCCTTATATAGTAAAAGAGTAAAGATTACATTATATGGCAAAAAAAATGTGATTAAGTTAAAGATTTTGAGAGAAGGAGTTTATCCTGGATTATCCAGGTGGGCCTTATATCTAATTAAGTGTCCATATAAGCTGAGGGGGAGGTGATGATGGACAACCACCACACCAAGGAACCGAGAGAGTCTACAACTGCAAGCTAGAGAGGCTCATCCATCGGCTGTATGGAACCGAAGCCCCATCTCAATTAGAGGTGGAATGGGCATCACCATCCCAGAATCGTCAGGACTGGCAAATAAAATATGGACTAGAGTGGACTTACTGGTATTCTACTATAGACTTATAGTGATTCTAGCAATGGAAGAAATTATATCATTGATGTGGAGACAGTGGCCACTGGAGATGCTGAAGTTAAGGAGAGGAAAAAGAGGTATAATATGGGGGCATTATCAGGACTTGGAACTGACCTGGGTGACACTGCAGTGACAGATACAGGCCATTATATATCCTGCCATAGCCTACAGAATTGAGTGGTAGAGAGTGTAAACTACAATGTAAATTATAATCCATGCTTAGTGGCAATACTTATTTTATTTTTTGCCTTAATTTCAGGAACAATCCTTTAGTTCTAGGACTTAAACTTTACTCTTCACCAGTCCCTTTGTGAGATTTCAAAGGAAAGCCAAAAGAGTTAACAAGATAACTTTAATTCCATGGAATTAATATTTCAAATGCTCATCACCTGCAGTACATAGTGGCTGAATTCTTAAATCAGATATTTCAGGCTTCCAGCAGCTATTTTTTCCCTTTGTTACTTCTTGAAGTTTTGTCTTATACATGTGCAGTTTATAAATGAGCCAGGAACTTAACGGTATATTATACAGATTGTTGGCTTCCCCTTCTATTGCTCTAACCTTTTCAGTATTCCACCACCAATTTCCAGCAACTCATATTGTCCTGAATTTTGTCATCTGATTTTGAAGGCCAGTAGGTTCGAGACTTACTGCTTAAATTCAGTTTACCCTGTCTGTGCAGACTTTGGAATGCCTCGAGAGAAAAAGTCATATAACCTTAGATGTCACACATTGTTTCCTTCATTCAGGGATAAATCTTGCCATGTTTCCATTGAATTTGTGCCAGCTTTTGGTAGCCTCCAGTGCTTTCAGGGAGTTTCATTTTTGTTTTCAGGATTATTTGATTAAATTCCTGCTAGTTGGCTGTTACCAAAACTTTGAAATTTTATATATTTTGATTTTGGTGCCTGTTACATGAGTACTCTAATTTTAACACTTGAGATTGGTACACCTTGTTCTATGTATGGTACAATTAAACAAAACTGTTTTTTTAAACTTCCCACAAAATTTCTTGACACATGCGTATTACATATATTTCAAATTTGGCATATCCAAAACTGAGCTCCTAATAGTCAATTCACTACAAACTTTTCATCTGCCAATCCTATACATATCAAAAAATACCAATTTCAAATATTCATTTTAGGCTCAAAACAAAAATCTCTGAGTCATCTTTGAACCCTTTCTTTTCTTTTTACACACACATCCCATACAAGATGATATATATAAAGTATCAAAACATGTCCAGAATCTGACCTCTCACATCTCACTGCTCCACTAATATCAATCTGGCCCAACACACCATCATCTTTTGCCTGGATTTTTCCAAAAGTTTTCCTTCTGCTCTCTATGATATTGATCTTATACCTCTTCACCATATTCTTAAGAAGGATTCTCTTAAAACTAAGTCTGACCATGTCACTCCTCTGCTAAAAACACTCAGTATCTTCCTAGTTCAGCCAGAGTAAAAGGAAAAGTACTTAAAATTCCCTATTATCTCCTCATGATCTAGGTTGTGTACCATTATTTCTTTAAACTCACCTTCTACAGTTCTCCCCTTACTTACTCTGCTTTAGCCATAGCAGCCTCTTGATATTCCTTAAACATGCCAGTCATGCTAGCACCTCAAGGACTTTGTATTGTTATTTCCTCTACTTAACATATTCTTTCTCATAGATATATGCATGGCTCCCTCTGTTAACTCTATAAGGAAATATTACCTAACCAGTTATATATTCCCTGGCCAGCTAATTAAAATTTACACACCCATGTCTCTTGCTTCCCTGATAGTTATTTGCTTAGCATTTATCACCACATATTTCAGTTAATTTTTTTATTGTCTGTACCCAATATGAAAACATGAGTTTTATAAGGACAGTAATATCTCCATAAAGCCCCAACTTCTAAAATAATACTTGACAGAGTAAACACTCAATAACTATTTGTTAAAGGCTGACTAAATGTGTGACTTATACAGTGAATCAAGGCATCATAAAACAAGTATTTGTGAAATCTATTTCTCCTTCATATTTATTTTCCAAATAAACTGGAACCAAGCCCTGTTCATATATCATGTGCCCTTCCTCTACATTATTTTATAATCTCATCTTACTTAATATATCAATTTCTTAGATATTGCCTTCTGATTTCCCACTTTAATTGATATTACATACTGCTATGAGTGAGCTTCTTCAACAGGAAACATTATTCAAAAATAATATTGAAAGAAAGAGCTTTTATGATGGAATCTAATTTCAGTATAATTGAATTTGTAAAACTGTTCATGTTAAGTTTGTTTATTTTGTCTTTTCTAAATTTTGTAGAAGCAAAAATTATTACTTCATCTGATGTATTTCTAAATGAATGTAGAGGAAATATTTAAGACAATGATATTTAAATAGATAAAGGTAAAGGTTATATATAGAGATAAAATTTCTACATTTAAACATGCAAATGAAAAATCCAGTGGACTATGATAAGTTATGTATATATAATTTATTATTTAGAGAAACCACTATAAAACTATACAAATTTATACACTCATATTCACTATGGATAACTCCAAATGGAATTCTCATAAATGTTCATGTAACCCATGAGAAATCAGGTAAAAAGAAAACACAGAAAGAAAATAGACAGAACAGAGAACAAAAAAATAAAATATCAATCTTAATTTCTACCTTACCAATAATTCCATTAAATATAAATAGTCAAAACATATCAATTAAAAGGCAAAGATTGGCAAAGTGGATATAAAAAGACAATCTAACTATTCCTGCCTAAAAGAAAATCTTTTGAAATATAATTATATATGCAAGTTGAAAAGAAAAACATGGAAATAGATAAATCATGTAAACAATAATCAAAACAATAGTGGCCATAATACTAAATATGGATGTGTTCCAAAGAATAGAGCTACAAAATATGTGAATTAAAAACTTACATAAATGAAATGAGGAATGGAAAAAATTCCACCATTATAGTTATATACTTCAACATCCCTCACTCAACAACTGATAGAACAGATAGACAAAAAATCCATAAGGATATAGAAGAACAGAGCAATACCATAAAGTAGCAGTCTCAAGTTGAAATTTATAGAACACCCTATCCAACAAATGTAGAATATTCATTTTTTCCAAGTGTCCACAAACACTATACAAGATAAACTATATTCCAGGCCATGAATCAAACCTCAACCTATTTAAAAGAACAGAAATTATACAGACTGTGTTCTCCATTCATAATGGAATCCAACTAAAAATTCATAAAGGAAAGCTAGGAAAATCTCTACACACTTGGAAGCAAAATAGCACACTTACAAATAACCCATGGGTCAAAGAGGAAGTGTTGAGGAAAATTTTCTTTAAAATCATTGAATGAAATGTAAATGAAAGCACAACAAATTAAATGTGTGTGACACAGCTAATAATGCTGAGAGAAAAATGTATAGCACTGAATGCATAAATCAATAAAAAAGAAAAGTCTCCAATAAATAACTTAAGTTCCCACCTCAAGAAGTCAGTAAAAGAAGAGCAAAGTAAACCCAATGAAGGGAAAAAATAACAGAGATAAGTGTAGCAATTAATGAAATTTAAAACAGAAAAATAATAAAGAAAAATCAATGAAACAACCTGATAGTTCTTTGAAAACAGAAAAATTTACAAACTTCTAACAATACTGAAAAAGAAAAAAAAAAAAAAAGACATACATTACTAATATATGGAATGAAACAGGGAATATAACTACAGATCCTGTCACCACTAAATAATAAGGGAATACTACAAACAACATACATATATATTTGACAATTAAGATAAAATAGTTTAATTCCTCAAAAAATACTGTGATGGCTTGGAGCTATGTACACCAGAAAAACATGCTCTAAATTTCAATCCATTACTATGTACGCGACCCCATTGTAAATAAAACATTTTGATGAGGTAACATCAGTTAAGGTGTGGCCCATCTGAATCAGGACGGGCCTTAATTCTATTACTGAATGCCTTAAGGAATGTCACAAAGAGAGAAAACCAAGGAAAGAAGCTAGGAGTCAACAGAATCCAGAGAAGCCAGAGAGGATGCCATTTACCTTGCCCTGTGACAGAAAAGCCAAGGACCTAAGATTTCCAACAGCCAACCCCAGAACGCCACAGTCTTCTGGGAGAAAGCACCACTTTGATGATACCTTGATTTGGGGTTTCTCCTAGTCTCAAAACTATGAGGCAATAAAGTCTAACTGTTTAACCCAACCCATTGCATAGTATTTGCTTTAGTAGCCAGGAAACTAAATCAGACATAAAGCATTACAATATGATATAGATAATTTGAATAGAGCTATAAAGGTTAAAGATATTGAATTCAGAATTCAGAATGTGTGAAAATATTTGCAACTCACATATCTGTTAAGAGAGTGATATACAGAATATGTAAAGAATATATACAACTCAACAAAAAAAACTGATGAAAAACCTAATTGGAAAAATGAGCCAAGAATTTGGATAGACATTTCTCCAAAGAAGACATGCAAATGACCAACACATTGGTATGGTTTGAATCATATCCTTCACAAAGACATAATATAAATAAATATAAGCAACTAAGTGTAAAATATTCAACACAAATCCATTGTAAACAATTTCTGATCATTAATGTGAAAAACTTATAAATTGATAAGGTGTGTACTGATGTTGTGCTATGCAACCAGTTCTGCAATGACAATCTTCCCTCAGAATTTATTGTACAGAGCAAGCAGATCTGGATCATCTGCCCGCCTGCTGACAATGAAGAAACCATTACTGAAGTAAATGGAGTACTGATACCCACAGCATGCTGCAGTACTTCAATTTTTCTTTGGTAGTGAACTGAGATTGTATACAGAATGAAAGGAATGCAAAATCTCAGACATCTGAGGCACATAAGAAGCAGTATTGTAAGAACAATGGAGTTGGATGGCTACAGCTGAATACTATGAATGCACAGGAGAAAGACAAATGGTGAAAGTGTGTGCTCAACAAATTAAGAAGAAATACTAAAATCAAAGGTCTTCCTCAATAATATATTAGAAAAAAGACTGTCAACTCCTTGTACAGCTTACTTGTGCCCTCTGACCATGCTCATGCCTGATCCTACATGTACTAGTTCCATCTCAGGCTTCCTAGGCTTGCCTAGCTTTATATTATTTGGCACAGAAGGTATAGCTTTCCTTCAGAATCTGAGGGTACTACATTGTGATTCTCCTAGTGGTGTTTGTAATCAACTCCAAGTCCTTCTACTGGAGATAGCTCTAATATTATAAGGGTCTGCTCTATCATATGGCCCAACTGGTAGGGCTTCTTGCACCATCTTGCTGCAGAGATTTTTCTTCCTCTGGACCCTACTCAGAGCTAGCCAACTTTTTTTTTCACATGATATACAGTCTAAACAGTGTTCCCAAATGTGCATTTACTGTCTCCAGAATTCAAAGAGGTCTACCAAGGGTTACATTGACTTCTTAATGGGTGGACATGTGAGGTACAACAATTTTCCTTTATTTTGAAGAGAATATCATAGAATTGCCCAAACCACTAGACTCCCAAAAAATGCCACTGATCTGACACTTCTCTCTACCCCATCTCTCTGTCATAACATATTATGAAAATATATGTTACAAAATATATCCTTGTTATGTTATATTGAAGGCATCACCCTTATCAGACTGCATGAGCAAAAGTGTGAAGTATATTGGAAGCTTGGTAATACATACTACAGGGAATGGGAGATAAATCCTACTAGGATTCAGAGGCCATCAGCATTAGGTAATTATAAACCATTTGATGAAAGCTTTTGGTTTGCTATTAAAAACTAGTACAAACAGAGCTCCTAACAAGGGACAATCAAATTACCCTGTGGTCAGAATTAGACATGAGTTAGGTTCTGTTGACTTACTAATATGATATTGCACTGCATTGCAATTCAACTTCTTTTTGCTCAATTCTGCTTATCTTATTCCCTCATAGGTTTTGGACAAGAGAGAAGTCCCCAATAAATTTCCATTATGTAAATTTTTGTTACAGAAACTGACACTTAAGAGTAAAAATTTATTGATATTTCACTTCTGAATAACTGGATAAATCATAGATATATATACAAAATATTCAATTTTTCTGAGAATCAAAAAAATGCACATGAAAATGCCATAAATAAGGCTTTGCTCTATCCTTTATTAATTTTAGAGGATAAACTAGTGGTGAAAAAAAATTTGATTCCTATTATATAAAATCTAATGAATGTATGCATATTGTTGCCATAAAGGTTTAAAACTTCACATTTCCTCAGGCTGTATATGAAAGTATCTGTTTCTACATCTCCTGGACAACGTTGGCTTTTGTTATTTTATATTAATTGTATCTAGATAAAAATTATTCCATTTGTTGAATTACAGATTTCTAAATTGAGGAAAAGATGACCTCTTCAATAATTTCTTCAGCCCTCATATTATCATTGAATCATGAATATTCAAGGTATTTAAGTTATATTCAAGTCATATAACTCAATTCATCACCCAAAGCAAGAATCTTCTTTGAGAATTAGTTTACAGATTACCGTATGCCCTCTGCTTAAGAGCTACCAGATATGTCTTTGTGAGCATGTTATTTAGTCATTTTATGATTCAATTTCTTCATCTGGAAAACAAGTGCCACTGAATTGCCACAAAAACCAATGAGAGCATGCTTTAAAAATACTTGGTACAGTGTCTAACATGTAAAGGCTTCTCAGTAAATGTTAGCTATTACCATTAGTAATATCCTAAAGTGAGTAAGAGGAAGCTAAATTCTTTTTACCTCATGTGGATTTTTAAGTGTAAAAAGTAAAAACCTAAAAATAACTTTCTATATAATATACATATCAGATATTTTGCTATTTCCCAATATTTTGCGGTTCACAACTAAACTTTTTTTTTCCTATGACACGTTGTAGCTACTCAATCTGCCAGTATTGCTAATTTTACAGGGATTCATTCAGACTCTAAATAACAAAGTTCATTGAGCTTGTGTGTGTATGGGTATGAGAGAGAGAGAGAGAAGAGAATTTAAGTGTATAGGTGTATGTTTGGTATTGGTCTCCTCTGCTTTGTCTTTTAGAGAACATGTATGATTATTCTTAAAACACATTTTGGTTTAATTGAATTATTCTGAAAAATACTTTAAATTTCTTATTTCTTAATATTAAAGACCTATGGAGATTAAATATTTCTAAAATTAACCAAGGCAAAGCATTATATTTTCAGGGTTGTTTGTGGATTTCTAATTTATTTTTAATATCTGTTTTAATTAAAAGGGGAATAACAATAATTTGTAAAAATTATTGACTTTCTTTTCTCTTATGGCGAAAGAAAAAAATATATGCTGGTGAAATAACTTAAAAGAAATCAGAATTATAAATCTTTGAAATGATAGACTTTATTTTCATTTTGGAGATTAGTGCCAAAAATTATTTGTCATGCTTCTTGGGCATCTTAAATGTTATTTAAATAGCAGGTATAAGAATATAATGTATAGAGTCTTCCATTCTTTATCATTTTTAAAAGCATCAAAAACAATGTGTAATTTTACATGTTAAATTGAGACATTCAATTTTCTTACATTTTTAAAAAAGCATGAAAACAATTTGTGGGAGCTGGCTCTTACAGGACATATAACAACACAAAGAGTAGAAGACTCGCATATTTATTTACACATTTGATACTTAACCAAGCAATTATTTTTTTAAGTATACATAAATTCCTAATATACCAGTATAGCTGGTTATCTGCACAAATTAATACATCACAAATAACTAAAAAATATTTTTATATGACTTAAAAACATTTTTGCCAAATGTTTTCCTAATATGTGAACAATTTTACATAAAAGTTTGATTTCCATGTTCTAAAAACAAATAGCTGTACAAGGCTGTTAATTAGATTAAATAATATGCAAATTTCTATCCATTTTTTCAAATCATGCCTGTCAATATTTCTCTGTGAAACACTTTCCACATAGAGGAGCTGAAATCTTTCACAAATTCTAATTCAAAAATTAAGTAACACTGTTCGTTTTAAATGGAAACTTTACAAGTGTAATATTCTCTAAATAGTCATAGAAGAATCTTGAAGAGATAAGTTAATCACTTTACTTACTGAAATTTCTTGTCTAATCCCTTCTTCTGATAAGTAGATCAATCAGAATGTGCCCTGTTGACCTGTAATTCACTCCTCCCATTCCAAGAGGAATTAATGACTATAGCAGATTACCTTGTACAGGTGCTAATGACCTCACAAAGATCCCATGGTAAACAGGATAATGGTATTTATTAGAAGACACAAGGGAACCGCTAACTCTGACATATATTTAGTAGACCATACCTCTTATGTTTAGATTTTTTATTGTCTTTCAACCAGGAGCATATGAATTTATGGGATATGGCTGGCTGGAGAATGGGCAGAGAAGGGAGTCACATTTTTCCCATGTAATCAATGGAATATAAAATGAAGGAGTTCCAAAATGGAAATGGATTTTTTGGTATGCAGTATTTTCACATACACTGTTCAAAACATCCCTTAACCTGAAACCAAAGCATGTCTTAATGCAGGTGAAAAGAGACAGTTTTGGACGCTAAATTCAATAGCTTTTAGCTCTTCCAGGAAAGTCTTATTTAGTATGTGCCAGATGTTTGTCTCTACCTTTTGAATCATTGTTAAAATTCAGAGATGGGAGAGATCTATGACTCACAAATCTACTCTGACATTTAAACTTTTGTGGTAAGAAAGATTGGTGGCAGCTAAGACACACTTTGGTAAGAAAAGGGATGGGTTTGGAAACATGATGTGAATTTGATATGGGATGGTTTACTCTGCATCCTTAGTATGGAGTGGTAAAAATCTTAAAGATATTACAAAGGACAAGTCTTTCCAATGGAGGAGAAAATGAACTTAGATCCAGGAGAATTGGATATAGAGAATACCAACAAAACAAAAAGTTAGCCAAAGCAACAACTATTCCATAGTTGTCATTAGAAGCAATGCTGAAAATCAGGCTGCTGAAGGAGAACGCTAGCATCATGCCATAGACTCTTGGGAAGAAAATATAATCACTTGAAAAGCATCCCATTTTCTCCCAGAAAAAGACATGGGAAGCTGGGGACCCATGGCCATAAGACCATGCAGATCACAGTGTATTCTGTTAAAGAGCTGGGATATTTTACAGAGAAACTAGCAGACTTTTGTTAAATCTCTGCTAGCACAGATTCTCAGAATAAATGATCAGGAAGGCAAAACACACATATAGAGTATGACAATTACTTTCTTCTCATACTAAAAAATGGAATACAACTTCCAAAGCATATTGATGGTATAGATGCCAACAACACTAGATTGGGGTGTTTGATGATGAAAGCAACAAATCTAATTTAATATCATTAACTAGACAATGTCATTAACTATCATTAACTAGGTAACAGTGATTGATAGATCCTGTGATTCAGAGGCCTCCCTAACCTTGGGTGTCTTATGTAAAATTGTTTGTTGGGGGCTAAGAAAATAATCTGGAGGCAGTAATTGATATTGATCTTAAAAATCAACTAGTGCACATGAGGCTGGAATTGGGGAAACGGGTTGTGAAAAAGCAGCTCAAATCACAATGTTTATTCTTAAAAGTTCTTAACAAATTCCCTTCATCATGAGAAATGTATTTTAGAATGGTAAATACTTAAAAAAGAAGCTAAATTTGCTCCCTCAATTAAAGTATGAATATGAACAGAATCTTTTTGCTCAGTTTGCAGCAGGGATCCAAGTTCCTTTACAATGATATGGACAAAATAGCCAGGGATTTTATGCAAAACATTTTATGATTACCAGAGTCACCTAAGCTCAAAGTACAGGAATTTCCCACAGGGAAAGAGAGGCCTTCTAAACATCCCAAAGCTGAAACTTTATGCGCACGGGGACTCTATGGTGATAAATACTAAAATCATCGTTAAGCTAAAAATTGTAACACGTGGTTGAAGAACATATCCTATGTTTTCTATTCATTACCTAATTGCATAATTGGAATGAATGTTATCTGCAAATGAGGGAAAGGAGAGGTCTGGCTTTATCATTCTCACATGGAATATTAACTAATTCTGGCCTTTGACCAAGTTTAATTGACCATTCTAATCAGGAATGTTTAGAATTGCTCAAGCCCTTCTTTGTATTAAAAATTAAGACAATTTGAGAGAGAAGCAAGATATCAATGTTCCCATTAAGGAAATGGATGAAGCAGGAGTTTGCTTCTCACCACTTCTCTCTTTAATTTTTTTTTAAATTTGAGAAGTTGTAGGTTTAAAGAAAAATCATGTAAAAAATACTGCATTCCTATATACTCCCCATTATTAATATTTTGCTTTAGTTTGCAATTATAACATTATGTCATTAATTGTAAAAAGGTTACCACAATAATTCTCTTTTTAATAGCCCCACCTGGCAGTATCATAAAGGTGATCAGTTCATAAAGGCTGACAATACATATCCAGGATTAAACAAGTAGCTCCCTCGATAGCTTCTGCCATACCTGATAAAGTATAGACAGTTCAAAAAGTACAACAAACTAAGAATGATTGGTATTCAATTATTGACTTAGAAAATTACTAATTTTCTTTTATCTCACATTCCACCAAGGTACAATTTTCATTTCCATGGAATATCATTCAATATACATTTAAATATACCATGAATATAATTGAACTCACCAGCATAATTCCATAATCTGGTACCACATGGTTTCAATGTGATAACCATTAAGAGTAATTAGTAGAACACACTGGTTTTATGATGATTGCCTCCCCAAAAAGTAGTATAGGGGAAGTTAAGGACTCCAACACCCAAGTGACAAACTGAAGTTGCAAAACTTCACTCCAATTAGTTAAATTAGAGAAAACTTGAAAAAGACTCCATTACCCCAATAACTGAGGTAAGTATCAGCATATGACAATTCTTCAGTTGTCAAATCCTGCAGCACCTTCATTGGAATAGACCAAATGTGATGTTCTAGTCAGACTTATGTTATTATATGCACAAGGAGTAAGCAACATATTCAACCCAGAAAGTCCCACCAGAAGAGGGAGGATACGAACAAAAATGGGTAATAAATTGAAACAGGAGGACTACATGACCAAAAGTAAAGGACAATAGTCTAAAGGTCCAGAATAAGTTGGAACAAGTGTCAAAGAAGAGCCTTAACACAAAGCCAATAAAATCAACAATAAAATCCTAGACAAGAAGGAAAAACTAACCTTCAGAGTTAACTCATCAAGATAATCAGATGCCTAGACAACAGCAAAAAATTACAAGTCATATCAAGAACCAGGAAGACATAGCCTCAATAAAGACTTCAAATTAAAAATTCAGAGTAGATACAGAATTAGGAATAACTAATCAAAGAAGTTCAAACAAATTGAAATAAATTCAAAGAGCTGAAGGAAAATATGCATAAAGAGATAACAGATATTAAGAAGACAATGTGTTAGCATAAAAAAGAATTTGAAAGTATAAAAAGAAATAGAAATTATGGGGATAAAAGACACAATAGTGGAGATTAAAAATACACTAGAGGCACACAACAGAAGATTTAAACAGGCAGAAGAAAGAATCAGCAAACGAGAAGATAGGGAAATCAAAATCATACAGTCAGAAAAAAAATAGAAAAAACAATAGAGAAAAATTGAGCAGTCTCAGGAATTTAGTGACAGCATTAAGCACAAAAACATTCACATCAATGGTGTCCCAGAAGGAGAAAAGAAGGAAAAAAGGGCTGAAAGAGTATTAAAGAAAATAATGGGTGAAATTTTCCCAACTCTTATGAAAGATATATATGTCCAAGAAGTGCAATGTACTCCAAGCAGAACAAATCATAATAGACCTATTCCAAGACACATACTAATCAGAATGTCAAATGCCAAATACAAAAAGTGAATTCTGAAAGCAGCAAGAGAACAGCAATTTGTCACATATAAGGGATCCTTAATAAGACTAAGTGCCCATATCTCATTAGGAACCATGGAGGAGAGAAGGCAGTGGTATAATATATTTAAAGTGCTGTAAAAGTGCCAGCCAAAAATTTTCATCTGGCAAAACTGTCCTTCAAATATGAGGGTGAGTTTAAAATATTCACATATAAACAGAAACTGAGAGAGTTTGTCAACAAAAGACTTGCTTTACAAGAGTTACTAAAGGGACTTCTGCAGGTTTAAAGGAAAAGACAGGAGAGAAAGATATGAAGATTCAGAGAATAGGTATGTGATTGAAGCTAAGTTGATATTTTTTAAAATTAAAAGGTTATAATTAGGTTGTGCAGTGTAAACCCCAGAGTTACCACAAAGAAAGCATTTAAAAATACACAGAAACAGAAATAAGAAATAAGAAAGGGATCAGTCAGATACATCACAAAAGATAAACTATACAGAAAAGGGGGTTGCTATAAAGGAAAAAGAGAGATAAAAATATATATGGCATACAAAAATCAAAGGCAAAATGGATGAAGCACGTATTGCCTTTGAAGTAATAACACTGAATTTGAATGTACTAAACTCCAAAATCAAAAGACACAGATTCACAGAACGGATAAAAAAGCATTATCCAACTCTATGATTTTACAAGAGATTCACCTTAGACCCAAAAATACAAATAGGATGAAAGTGAAAGACTGGAAAAAGATATTTCATACAAATAGTAACCAAAAAAGAGCTGGGTTGCTAAGCTAATATCAGACAAAATAGACTTTGAGTCAAAAGCTGTTATAAGAGACAAAGAAGAAGACTATATATTAATAAATCCACCAAGAAGAAATAACAATCATAAATATCTATGCAGCTAAGCACAGTTCCCCAAAATATATGACTCAAAAACTGGCAAACCTGAAGGGAGAAATAGACATGCCTATATTTATAGTTGGAGACTTCAATACACCACTCTCATCAATAGATAGAAGATCTAGACAGAAGATGAATAAGGAAACAGAGAACTTGAATAATATAATTAATGAACTGGATCTAACAAACATACAGAATATTGTACATCAAAACAGCAGGATACATATTTTTCTCAAGTACACATGGATCATTTTCTGAGATATATGATATGCTAGATCAGAAAATAACTTTCAATAAATTTTAAAAGATTGAAATTATACAAAGCATCTTCTGTGACTAGAATAAAATGAAGCTAGAAATCAGTAACAGGCAGAAAACTGGAAAATCCACAAATATATGGAAGTTAAATTACACACTCTTAAACAATCAAAGATTGTTTGTGGGTCAAAGAAGAAATTGCAAGGGAAATCAGTAAACATTTTGCTACGAATGGAAATGAGAACAAAACATATCAATACTTACGAGATTTCGTGAAGGCTGTCCTGAGGAGGACGTTTATAACCCTAAACACTTACATTAAAAATGAAAAAAGAGCTAAAACCAAAGATCTGGCTGCCAACTGGAGGAACTAGAAAAGAACAGCAAAATTATCCCAAAGTTTTCAGTAGGAAAGAAATAACAGATTAGAAGAGAAATAAATGAAATTGAGAATAAAAACAATAAAAATAATTTAAAAAACCAAAACTTGGTCCTTCGAAAAAATCAATAAAATTGACAAGCCCTCAGCTAGACTGACAAAAAGAGAAGATGCAAACAAATAAAATCAGAAATGAAAGAGGGGGCATCACCACTGAACACACAGTAATACAAAAGATTATAAAAGGACACTATGAGCAATTGTATGCCAGCAAATTAAACAATCTAGATGAAATGGACAAATTCCTAGAAACTCATGAACAACCTACACTGACTCCAGAAGAAATAGAAGACCTCAACAGACCAATTACAAGTAAAGAGATTGAATCAGTCATCAAAAACTTCCCTAAAAATTAAAGCCCAAGGTCAAATGGCTCCACTGAGGAATTCTACCAACTGTTCTAAGAATATAATACCAACCCTGCTCAAACTCTTCCAAAAAAACTGAAGAGGAGGAAATACAATCTAACTCATTCTATGAGGCCAATATCACCCTAATACCAAAGTTAGATAAAAGACTACAAGAAAAAAATTACAGACCAATTTCTTTTATGAATATAGTAGCAAATGTTATTAACAAAATACTTGCAAATCAAATCCAACAACACATTAAAAGATTCATATACCATGATCAAGTGGGTTTTTATCCCAGGTATCCAGGGTTGATTCAACATAACACCAAACACATTAAAAAAACAAAGGAAAAACAACACATAATCATCTCCATTAACTCAGAAAAGGCGTTTGACAAAATCCATTGTCCTTTCTTGATAAAAGACTTAGAAAATTAGGTATACAGGGAAACTTCCTCAACATGATAAACGGCATATATGAAAAATCCACAGGTAATATGGTACCAATAGTGAAATACTGAAAGCTTTCCCTCTAAGATCTGGAACAAGAAAAGTATGTTCATTGTCAACAACTGTTATTCAACATTGTGTTGGAATTTCTAGGCAGAACAAACAAGCAAAAAATAAATAAATAAAAGGTATTCAAATTAAAACAGAAGTAAATTGTTCACTATTTGCAGATGGCATGATCCTACATATTAAAAGTCCTGAAAAATCTACAACAAGCTTCTAGAGCTAAAAAGCAAATTCAACAAAGTGGCAGGACCAAGAATCAATACATTAAAAACTAATAGAATTTTATATACAATAGTAA
>JAQZBX010023951.1:16212-30584 GCA_029593785.1 Cabassous unicinctus
GGAAAAAAAAAAAAAAGAGTAAAAAAAAAATGCATCATGAACTATAACTACATGATTTAAGAATCAAGTCAGGGAGAAAATAGAATAATTGTAAAATATATGCACTTTTTAAAATGTTTTATATGTCTCTCTCCCCACAGAGAGATATCTCAATAGAAATATATATATATGTCTGTATGTACATATGAATATCAATATAACTATATTTCAAAATATTATACTTCTATCTATATCTTTCTCCATATATAACTTATCTGCATTTTTCTTGTTGATTTATGGGAGTTCTTTGTATATTCTATATATGAGTACTTTTACAAATACATGTGTTTCAAAAATTGTCACTATGGCTTATCTTTTGACTATTGTATTTACAGTCTTTTGATTATCACAGGATTTTAATTTCAATGTGTTCCAATTTGTTAAAATTTTCGTACATAGTACGAGTTACCACGAGTATTCCTGGAAATGGATCTTCAAATGTGAGACTCCACGACTGATTTAGTTGTTTCTTTGGCCTGAAATACAATGTTGCTTTCTTTCTAAAGAGAAAAAAAAAAATGTATTACAAAGCTAAGGTGGTCAAAACAGCATGGTGCTGGCACAAGTATAAATACACTGACCAATGGAATCAAACTAAGAGTTCAGAAATAGAATCTCACATCTAAGGCCAATTGATTTTTGACCATGCTGCCAAGCCCACTCAATTGGGAAAGAATAATCTCTTCAACAAATGGTACTAGGAGAATTGGTTGTTCATATTGCTAAGGTTGGGAAAGAATACCTATTTTATACCATTTACAAAAAATTAATTTAAAATGGATCAAATACCTAAATATAAGAACCAGGACCATAAAACTCCTAGCAGAAAATGTAAGGAAGCATCTTCAGTACCTTGTGTTAGGCAATGGATTTTTAGCATTATTCCCAAAACCCAAGCAGCAAAAGACATATAAATGGGACCTCCTCAAAATTAAAAACTTTTCTGCCTCCAAGGACTTTGTCATGAAAGGAAAAAGGCAACCTACTCAATGGAAAAAAATATTTGGGAACCACATATCCAATAAAGGTTTAATGTCCAGAATATATAAAGAAATCCTACAACTCAACAATACAAAGACAAACAACTCAACTAAAAGTGGGCAAAAGATTTGAATAGATATTTTTCCAAAGAGCATATACAAATGTCTAAAAAGCACATGAAAAGATGCTCACCATCACTAGTTATTAGGGAAATGCATATCAAAACCACAATGAGATATTATTTCACACCCACTAGAATGGCTACTGTTAAAAAAAAACCAAAACAGAAAATTACAAGTGTTGGAGAGTATGAGGAGAAATAGGAACACTCATTCATTGTTGGTGGCAATGTAAAATGGTGCAGCTTCTGTGGAAAACAGTTTGGAAGTTCCTCAGGAAGCTAAATATAGAATTACCATATGACCTTGCAATCCCACTACTATGAAATTGAAAGCAGAGGCGTGAACAGATACATGCTAACCGATGTTCATAGCAACATTATTCTTACTTGCCAAAAGATGGAAGCGACCCAAGTGTCCATCAACCAATGAATGGATCAGAAAAATGTGGTGTATACTTAAGATGGAATATTATTCAGGTGTAAAAAGAATGAAGTCCTGATGCATGTGACAACATGGATGACACTTGAGGACATTATGCTGCATGAAAGAAGCCAGACACAAAAGGGCAAATACTGTATGATCTCACTGATATGAACTAATTGTAACAAACTCATAGGATTAGAATCTAGAATATGTTACCAGGGTTTGATTGGGATTAGAGAATGGGGAGTTGATGCTTAATGTGTACTGAATTTATATTTACATTGATTTTAAAAGTTTGTAAACGGTTGGTAGTGATGGTAGCACCTTACTGTGAGTTTAATTAACAGCACTGAATTATATAGGTGAATATGGTTAAAAGGGAGAACTTTTTAGGTAGTATGTGTTCCTAGAATAAAAATTAAAAGATAAAACATAAAAACAAAAAGGAAGGGTATGTGTTATCACCGCAGGTATGTAGACAATAGAATTGTTTTCAGGAGACCATCCCAGAATAAGAGAAAACTATATTTTTGTTTTGTTTGTTTGTTTTTTTAGATGGAATGCTAATTGTTGACATTAGGAGATGTCATCAGAATAGAGAAGGTAATTTGTACTCATGCTGGTTTATGAGCTCTTGTCTTAAAAACTGTCCCTGGATAATCTGGAGAAAAGAAATAAGGCAGTGACCCACGATACCTCAACTGACCCATAGTTATCCACAACTAACATTTGGCTTATAATTTGTAGGCATTTTTATTCTTTTTTGTTCCTGAGGAAACTTGACAAAAATATTACTCCTGAATTGCCCAGGGAAAAGGTTATTGAACAGGAAAGTACATTATGAGGTTATAAATCAAGGTGATTCTTAAGTTAGTTGCTTGGGTGTAATGGGAAAAAGATTGCTGAAGACTGCCACGTATTTCAGAGCTTAATAAACTGTGTGAATGTGGATCAAAATTTTTTAAGAAAAGCACTGTGGAATTTGGAGGGTTTTAAGGGAAACAGTATTATAGGTGGCCGCATTTCATTTATGATTCTACTTTGGAACTCCACAGGAGTTGATATTGGCTTGAGCTATGGCACACACAGTGTAAGCTATAGATTATCCTCAAATGATATTTGCATGTACTCTAGAGTTTATACATGTGCATAATTATACCCAGGCAATAATTCCTCCATTTATTTTCCTAGAATGCTCCATGCAAATACCATGAAATTGATTGCTTAAACAATTAGCTTATGGTTTTGAGGCTGCAAAAATGTCCAAATAAAAGCATCATCAAGGCAATGCTTTCTTCCCAAAGACAGGCTGCCGGGGATCCTTGGCTCTTCAGTCACATGGCAAGGCACATGGCAGCATCTGCTGGTTTCTTCCTTATCTTCCAGGTTTTGTTAACTTCAGCTTCTTGCTTCTGTGGTCTTTTTCTCTCTTTGAATTTCATTCACTTATAAAGGACTACAGTAAGAGAATCAAGACCTATTCTGATTGAGGGACGTCCACCTTAACTGAAGTACCTCATCAAAAGGTCTTATTTACAATGAGCCCACAGCCACAGGAATGGAATAAATTTAAGAACATGTTTTTTTCAGATACATACCACTTCAAATAATCAAAAGCAACCAAAACTATTGAGCTATGCCCTGCAGTGATAATACCAGGCCACTTTACCTTTCCATTCATTTTTCCAATTCTTGTCTTTAACAGTTATTGTAATATCTAATAATATAAAGGTGCTAGAAATGTTAATGAAGTGAACTCTTTAAAATTTACTAGGTCAATGTGATCAGAGAAATGAAGCAACTAATTCTTAGAGATAAAAAATGGTATTTCCAGTATTAAATATATAGTAAACTTATGCATATCTTCTTCAATTTAACAAATATTGAGTAGTTCTAATGTGCTAGACACTGGGATGCAGTGGTGAAAATTCAGAAATGGTATTTGTATTCTTTATTGAGGTTGCTGTAACAATTTACTATGAACTTAGTGCCTTACAATAACATAAATTTATTATCTTACAGTTCTGAATGTCAGAAGTCTGAAAGGTCTTACTGGGCTATGGATGGTTAAGGCATCAGCAGGGCCGCATTCCATTTTGAGGTTCTAGGGAAAATCTGTTTTCTAGTTTTATCCAGTTTCTATTGATTCCTCACATTTCTTGGCTCTTGCCCATCTTCTATCTTCAAAGCCAGCAATGACTAGTTGAGTTTTTCCCACATCACATCACTCTGACTCCCTCTTCTACATTTAAGGAGCCTTTTGTTTACATTGGTCCTACTCTGATAATTCAGGTTAATTTTCCTATATGAAGATTAACTGATGAGCAAACTTCATTCCTTCTGCTGCTATGGTAATTCACTTTTGCCATTTAATGGGAAGTATTTATTGATTACGGAGATTAGGACATTTTTTGGTAAGCCATAATTCTGCATATCATAGTATTATTCCTAGAGCCTGAAGGTAACCAGATTTTAAATTCATGTTTTCTGATTTTAAGGCCCTTGCTTTTTTTTAAAAGTCTGATTTCCATAGTATATGTTTTCCTTGTTCTATTCTTGTTTGTATCCAAATACATGACCTTAATTTCAGTGGCAATCTCTAAATTACCATTGGTATATCTCTATGTTTGTAAGTACCTTGGCAGTTGTGCCGTAGACCTAAGAACTTGCAGGATAAAACAAGAAATCTAAGTCAGCGTGGTATTGTTTTCATCTCTTTTGTAAAGGAGAAAGCAACTAAGGCCTATAAGAGTTTTGTGATTATTCCACATCACACAGCTAGGAGGGCTGGATGAATTAATCCAATTCAATAGAAAACCAAGAAAATAGATCAAATAGTATGCAGGCTTTTCTCTTTTACATCTGGAATCGAATTTTGATGAAAGTATGGTCAATATAAGAAATAAAAAAGAAAATAGATTATGCTGTGAAGAATCCCAGCACTAAGTTATCAGAAGCCAAGGTGAAGTCCCAACCCAATTTATCCCTCCCTTCCTGCTGTAGAGTCCTAAATTAATCACACATTGTCCTCTCTCCTGGTGCTGATATTTGCACTGTTGCATCAAGTTAAGTCCTTATATGGTGCTACTGATGTCACCACAATGTCTGCCTCTTGGTAGTGCTATATTGCAATAGACTATTATAGTTACTACAAGGATCCATGGTCACCATCATCTCAGGCTCCAATAACTCTTCCTGATATTATATAGCAGTTCTGGTTATTACTAACCTATGTCATGTTAACTCTTCATCCTCCATCACTTAGGTCAGTTGATGTTAAGCTAAATTCTAAATCTCATAGCTGCTGTTGTTGCTCTTATAGAATTGAAGAAGAACCTTCGCTCAATTTGACTTAAATTTTTGAACACTCCCCCAAATGATACTCTTTAGTGTATTAAAGTGGTTATAACCACTGTATTATACACTGTTTCTTCTCAAAGATATTTAGATAATTTTCCTCAGATAATCAGTGGTATTGCATATTTTCACGTCCCAAATTATACACACAAACACACACACACAAACACAAGCCCCACTGCCTCAGAGACAGAATTTAGGAACTTAACTTTCTCTTAACATAGCACATATTGAGAAAGGGTCATATGAAGTTCCTCTCTTTCAAGTATTTATCCCAGTGTTTAGATACCTCCCCAGATTGAGAGCATACCAAAATGGTTAGAAGATATAATGGTGAAGTGGGTAGCAGCCCAGGTTCAGAGTTATGTCTTCTTGGTTCAAATCCAGACTCTATTCTTTGCTGGATTTCTAAGGCACATACTTCCATGTGTCAAGTTTCCTTATCTGAAAACCTGCATAATAATAGACTACAAGAATAAAAATAAATTATGACATATTGTGCTTAAAAATGTCTGACATAAGTGCTAATTAAATGCCAGTTACTTTTGTTATCTCTAATTTCAAGATAAAGCCTTCCAAAATCTGGTATTTACCATTTTATTATATAAATGTTCAATTAAACTGACATTTTAATTAAATATACACAGTGAACTCATCATATTTTTAGGCACCACAAGACCATAAGAAACTCATAAACTACCATGTGTCACATGCCGAACTTAATGCTTTTGACTTGCCAAGATGGGCTAGAATGTTTTCTTAGAATGAATTCAGCTCAAACATATTGCAACTCTGCAGGCTATAGCACGGATCCTCAAGGCAGGACACACGCATAGGTTCAATGCCAACAAAATACCCACTCACTTTCTGTGTGTTGTGCTAAAGCAGAATCACTGTCGGCAATGAAGATTGAGGAAACACTCCAAAGATTTGCTGTGGAAGAATTTCAAGCAGTGGCACGTAGACATTGACTGCTGAGAAACTATATCTTTGGCAAACCGTTGGAGCAGGCAATTGCCATTTGGAACCAAGTGTCTCAAAGCTGGGGAAAGAAGAAACAAAGCCTACAATAATAGGTTGTATCAGGAATGACTCGTCAGAAACCAGTGGGTGGATGGGCTTAGCCAGTATGGGGACCACTGAGAGATGCAGCAAGCATAAGGTCATATGGGTAGGATTCGCTATCAAAAATGACATTATTTTTCATTTGAAATCATGTGGCAATTTATAATTAACAAAGCAATTTTTCAAGTTATCCCATTTGACTCTCTCAATAATACTGTGAGGTAGGTGAGCAGCATTCCTGTAAACTGAGAAACACAGGGTCAGAGAATTCAAGTTAGATTCCGAATTTAAGAGCTAAGATTAAGTGTTTTGACTAAGCAACCAAACTATGCCTGCAAGACAAATTTTTTAGTCTATTTCAAGATTTTTATAATACCAAACTTCTATCTCATGTAAAAAAAGTCACCTGTGTATGCATCTGTAAGAAATCATACAGATAAAGAAACATTCTGTAGTAAAGCAAACATTATACAGAAGAAATCAAAGTGCCAGGGAAAGCGTGATAGTTGAAAGCGCTTCAAACTGGATCTTCAGATGTATTCTTCTCAGTAGATGAAATTAGCCAATAAAGGAAATTGATCCACAATCAAGATTCCTTTCCAGCTGTAACACAGACAGTATTCCTTATCTTTGGAAACATCAATTTTAAGAGCAGTCATTAAATGGTCATTAGTATGGCTCAGTATAACTTACTGAATGGTTCAGTAGAGTTTACCTGCACAACTTCTACATTTGTTGGTCTGTATAAAAAGGAAATTTTAAGCCTTTACACATGATACAAGGAATATTCCTTCTATTTGCCTGAGTCATCCTTTATAGCTGATGTCTTTGTAAGATCTTTCAATTGCACACAGGGCATTGCACATTCTCATAAACCTTTAGTAAAATAAAGCAATGGTCCCCAAAGTGTTTCCATACTGTAATTTGCATTGCTTTTGAGATTAAATTATTTTCAGTAGTTTTCTAAACTATACTATTTAACCACTGTAAAGAAAAACAAAACATCTTTGGTCAGGGTAAGATTTAGCTTAGAGAAATAAACTTAATTGGGTTATTAACATATCTTATCAGGAATCAAAGTGCAGTTTTCCTTTTATTTCCTTTCAGAATGGATAGAGCTACACAGATTATTTAGCAGGTTAATTTTTCCTTTCTTCTCCTTCCACCTTGTACTATGACCTTGACTTCCTTCTTCACCTGCAGAGCTGCAGTTTACTGTCCTGAGAAATATAAACAACTCTTTAATGTGCATTTTTGTTTTTTTTTATGCAAATTTACAAACAAACTGATCTTTAAAATGTGGGAAAAATAATATCTATCTTAATGCAATTTTAAGATTTTAAATTAAATTAAATTAAATTAAATGAATTTACAATGTGCTTCTTCCAATTTTTCTTTCCAGTCATATTATTCTTCAACACTGTAAAATCATCATAATAATGACAGACTTACAGATTCCTGAACATCTTTACAAAGCTAAATCAAAATATTAAAAGCTGCCAGAAGCAATATACCAGAAATGGTTTGGCTTTTACCGTGGGGTTTATTGGTTTTCAAGCTTAAAGTTCAGAGGCCGGGAAAAGTGTCTAAATCAAGGCTTCATCAGGTAATGCTTTTCTTCCCCAAAGACCTGCTGCTGGTAATGTTGCACTCTCTGTTACATGGCGAGGCACACTGTGGGTTCTGCCAGTCTCTGCTTTCTCCTCCAGGCTCCATTGCCCACAGCTTCTGACGTCATGGTTTTCTCTTAGCTTCTGTGGGTTTCACTCTCCCTATCCATCCTGTTTACAAAGGATTACAGTAAGAGCATTAGGACCCACCCTGGGCCATGCCTTCCTGAAGGTTTAATCAAAAGGTCCCACCTATAATAGGTTCACTACCACAGGAATGGTTTAGCTAAAAGGACATGACTTTGGGGGGGTTCATCTAGCATCAAACTGTTACAACCACATCACTCACTCTTAGTTTTAATATTTTTGTTGATTCAGTTGAGTTTTCTAAGTAATCTTATAATACACTTATAATGCTATTTCATCATTTATCTTTTCTATAATTATATATTTGATTTCCTTTTTAAAATTAACATTTGTTAGAACTGCCAGAACAATTTAAGCAATACTTCAAAAAGGGGTCGCTTAGTCATATTGCTTACATCCCAAAATGTATAGTGGCTCAGACACAATAGAACTCACTTTTCATGGCAATATTGGGTGGGCTTCATGGTTAGGGGGTGCCTTCCTCCTTGATGCATTCATTGAAGGTCCAAGGCTGATGGAGGGCCAGGCATCTTTCACATGTGAATTCAAGGTTCACTCTGAAGGTCTAATACATTCCATGCAAGTTGGAAAGGGATCAGAGCAAGGAATAGTGGTCCTGAGACATTTTAAGAGGCTAGATCTTGAAGTGGTGCACACATCCATTGGCCAGAGTTCAATTCAGGGCTCACACCTACTATGAGAAGGGTGGTATGCCTAGGAGAATAGAACATGGGCTTGGAGGGCAGCTAGCAGTCTCTGCCACTGCTAGCAGAAATGGTACTATGTGAATTTGAGGCTACTATAAATGACACAATTTGCCTCTCTCTCTCTCTGTCCCTCTTTGTCTCTGTCTCTGTCAGTATCTCTCTCTTTCTCTGGAATGTGACATCAATGGGGGGAGGAAGGCCAGGCCACATGAGATATCGCATAATGACAGCCTAGTTCACGTGCTAACGGTATCAGGCAGGTCTGTCTTTTGGTAACAATATGAAAGCTTCATATTGTGACCGTTAGGAAGGCTATTTCCAAAAGACAGACCTGCCTGATCCCGTGCTACATAGGACAAACATGTCTTTTAGTGAGAAGGTTATTTATTGCAAGTGCACAAGCAAGGAACTGTGGGAATCTTCTCAAAACCAGTTCAAAGTGAAAATGGAAGCTAATTTTTTTATAAGGAAAAAAGAAAAGGGGTAGTTGAGGAGAAAAACAAATTAAAAAAAAAAAAGTAATGTGTGAGCAGGGTACATGCAATTTTTCAGTCTATGTTGTCTCAAGCACATCCAACTTGTCCTTGATTTCAGTGGCTAATAAACCACAGTTTAGATATAGTTATGCAGGTGCAAGGCCTTCAGGGCTGCTTTCTCAGATAACCTCTCAAGTATGTCAAACTTTTTGTCTCTGGGAAAATTACAGATTTACACCATTTTATCTGGTTTTGCTTTGAAACATTATCTTATTCCTGTAAGCAAAATTGAGAAGATCTGGTTAATATCCTTCAGGGAACTAAGTGCAAAGAGTAAATTTCTAAAATTAGATTAATAGAACACGAGTTCAATTAGTTCTGGGATTTACAAAGATGCTTAAGTAAAGAAATTTCAGTAAGCGCTTTTTCCAGCTATCAATATAATTCTTGCTTTCAGCTTTCCTGTTTTCAAATTGAGGTTCCAGAACCATGCTTGAATTACTGATCCACAGACTCCACAAGGAAAATGATTGGTTGTTTTATGCCAACAAGTTTTGAGATAATTTGTTACACAAACTTCAAAACTGGAACATTAGTAATAAAACATTAGTCCAGCAATACTTAAATATGCACACATATTTTCTTTGAAAAATTTACCTGAATTATTCACTTCTCCCATAACTTCTTAAAAATTATTACTGAAATGTTCTGTATGAAAATTATGAATTTCACAACTACTTAAGTATGTACCTTATGATTCTATGAAACAACTTGGACAAGAAGTTCTCTTGGTTCCCACCCTATTTTTTCACTTTAAAATGAGTGCCTAAGCAGTGTTCTTGCAAGAATTTAATGAGATTAGATCCATAGAGGGCTTAGGCCAGTTGTCATATACATGTTGGGCATTTAATGGTTGTTATTGGTAACAACATTAATTGATATAATTAATACTATGGCTTACATACAAAAGCTACAGGAGAAAAAATAAAGATGACTTTCAACAAACATGAAGACTAACTAGTCTCTTTTGTAAAAGAACTGCATATTCAAGAAAATATTGAAACTCTTCAAAACACTCACTCATTTAATGAAATAAAAATAATTTCCATAAAACTTTGAAATTAAGGATTGTCAATTTCAATATTCTTGTTCTTTGAATACTAACACCCCAGCCTTCAGATTCTGATACAAGACCATTCTTTACAGGAATTTTATAGGCATTACTCCCACACATGTTAAAAATAAAATTATCTTTATACTCAGAAATAAAAGAAATAAAAGAAACTCAAATACATTGCTGGGAGAAATAAAACCAGTTTGAACACAAAGAAGCACACTGTTGGAAAATAAGTCAGATTGAACTTTAGCTCTCAGAGGATCCATAAAATGCTAAAAGATGATCTTTCCAGCTGAGAATTTTCTTGACAATTAAATGGTGAGATGTCAAATGTCAGACCATTCCAATATGAAAAATAAAGTGGAAAAAATCTGCTTTTCCCTTGTATGTGACAGATTCCACATGGTACAGGCTGAATAAACATTCAGAATACTGCAGTCCTGTGGTCAAGATGACCTCTCTTAGAAATCTTTATAGATAATTCTTTTAAATCACTTCCACCTCTCTTGAAGCCACTCTTTGATCATATTTTACTGTAGATTCTGTACTTCCTGCTTTATGATGTAGAATTAACATGCAACTAAGCATTATGAAATCTGAGCAAATGATGTTGAAAACAAGGAGTCACAGGATTTCCCACACAGGAGTAGAAATTTGGCAAATTAGAACCTATTAAAATAGAATAAACAGACATTATATCAAAGAATGGAAGTAATATATATGTGATAAAACAAGACAGCACGTGAGATTAACATCATAAACTTCCATTTATTGTAATATCTACAATTTTATAATATAGCTCTGAAAATCTTTCTTAGAATTAAAAAGTTGTTCATCAATCATTACATTGTTCTTCTTTTATTTTTGCTTTGCTTTCTTGGGGTATAATTAACATACAATAAATTCTACATATTTGAAGTGTGTGATTTGATAAGTGGTGACATGTATATACACCTGTGGAATCAAAAAATATCAAGATAAGGATCCTATCCATCCCAAAAGTTACCTCAGTTGTTGTAAACAGTTTGAAATTTTGTGAATCCCAGAAAAGATCATATTCTTTGAAATAATCCATTCCTGTAGGTGTGAGACTCCTTGATTGCATTAGATTTCATGCAAAGGATCTTTTGATTAGACCACTAGATTAGATCATTTTAGGACCTTTGATTGGACCGTGTCAGTGAGGCCTGACCCACCATCTTGCTGGGTCTTATATGAACTGAGAACTGGAAGCAGAAACCCATACAGAGAAAGACAGCCACCATTTTGACCCTGCCATGTGAGAGTGAGGACTGTAGTAAGACAGACAGAGAAACCCTGAGAGGCTGAGAGAAAGGTTGCCATAAACCCCTGGAGGCTGAGAGAGAGATTGGAGGCTGGAATCAGTGGAGCAGGCCCAAAGCAAGGGAAAGCCACCATTTTGCTTTGCCAGCTGGCAGATGTCCAGGATCTGACGAGCAGCTGAACTTTGGTGAGAAAGCATCTCTAATGATGCCTTGATTTGGACATTTCCACAGCCATGGAAATACAAGGTTTTACCCTAATAAATTACCATTATGAAAACCAACATACTTCTGGTGGTTCTGGATGGGCAGCCTTAGCAAACTAAAACAGGTGTCTTTATAATTAATCACTTACACTCTCCCCCCTGATGCTCTCACTGCCTGGGTTCCCTGACAACAACTGATACACTTTGTTACTATAGATTAGTTTGCATTTTCTAGACTTTTATGTGAATGGAATCATATAGTACATGCTATTTTTATTTGACTTCTAAGCATAATTATTTTGAGAATCATCCATGTTGCTACATATAAAGATAGTCCATTCCTTTTTATTGTTGAATATTATTCCACTGCATGGAATTCACAATTTGGGAATCAAATGACTGGTTGAACTTTTGGATTGTTTCCATATTTCAGCTATTGCAAATAAAGTTGTCATGAACATGCTTATAAAAGTCTTCGCATTATTATATACCTTAAAAAATCTAGGATTCTAATGGCAGAATCATATGGTAGGTGTATGTTCAACTTTTTTAAAAACTGCCAAACTGTTTCCCACATTGGCTGAACTATTTCACATTTCCAACAGAAGTGCATGAAACCTTCAGTTACCATAAAACTTTATCACTTTGTACGTTCAGTCTTCAATTTTAGGCATTCTTTTTTTTTTTTTTTTTTAATTTATTCTTATTTATTTACTTTTTCCATTTTAACACACACACACACACACCCCGCCCCGTTCTGCTGTTTTTGTGTCCATTCGCTAGACAATTCTCTGTGTCTGTTTCCTGCCCTCTCTTCTCATCCTTCTCCTCCAGTCTTCACCGGGATTCAATCCTGGGAACCTTCAATGTGGAAGAGAGGCATTCTGCCACCTGCGCCACCTCAGTTCCTGGTGTTCAGCATGTCTCGTCTTGGCTCCCCCCTGTGTCTCTCTCCTGTTACATCATCTTCCTGCTGCATGGCTCTGCAGGGCCTAGCACACATGTGCATGGGGCCTGGCGGCACGCCTGCGCACAAAACTTGACAGCACGTGCGCCTTCTATACTTTTTTTCTCTTAAATTCATTATATTTTCTGGAACAGCTTACTAACTTAGTTTTCTCTGCTTTGATATTGGTATTTGGAATGTTTTTCTTTTTTTTAATATATTTTCAAAGATGATTAGATTACATAAATGTTACACAAAAATTACAGGGATTCCCATGTTCCCCACCTCCCACACCTCCCATAACATCCCACTTAAACATCTTTCATTAGTGTGGCTCATCACCTGAAATGGATACACACATCCTGGAGCTTTGCCACTAAGCATGGACCATAGTTCACATTGTAGACCACACTCTCTCCCACACAGATCTGCATGTTATATGCTGATGTAAAATGGCCTATATCTGTCATTGTAATGTCACTCAGGATAATTCCCAAGTCCTGAAAAAGCACGTGTATTACAACTGCTTTTTCCTTCCCTGCCCCGAAAGTGTCCAGTGGCCACTGGCTCTACCTCACTTTTGTAATTTCTTCCATTGCTTGAATCACAATATGTCTACAGCAGAATACCATTAAGTCCACTCTAGTCCATAGCTCTTCCCCCAATCCTGAGAAGTTTGGGATGGTGATGTCCACTCCACCTCCAAGTGATACGGGGCTTATATCCCATGGATATGGTGGATGGGATTATCCTACCTGCAGCTTCAGGCTCTCTCCATTCCCTGGGATGGCCATTGTCCATCATCGTCTCCTCAGCAGGTGACTTGGGTGAGTCCATTGAGCTGTAGAGTAGGAGTTGCAGCTCCACCGAGATTCAAGGCACAATTGGCACATGGACAGGCCAGAGGCTCCAGTCTCTGGAAGTATACCTACAAACTCCAGCATCACATATAGGTTTGAACAGAAGGGACTGATTGACCATGTGCAGGGAGGACTTATTTGAGTCCAACTCTGTCACTCTCAAGAGCAGAGATTCCAAAGAGCCCACTGATAAGGCATCAATCTCTGGAGCTATTCCCTCTTATATAGGACCTGGGTCTCTCCAGAGGCCTCAGGAGCCCCTCAGTGTGGGGTGATATCCACTTTGGTGTTCTATGAGATCCTACTGAGGTGTGTGTAAGCGTTACTTCTGGGATGACCTCCCGACTCTCTTTGAAGTCTCTTAGCCACGTGAACTCATTTGTCTTTACCTTTTCCCCATTTTATTCAAGATCTTTTTCCAGTCGTATTGCCAGTTGGCACTTGGTATTAATCCCTTGATGCCAGGGAGGCTCATCCCCGGCAGTCATGTCCCATGCTGGGGAGAAGGTAATGCATTCATATGCTGAGTTTGGCTTAGAGAGAGGCCACATTTGAGCAACAAGGAGGCTCTCAGGTGGCAACCCTTAGGCACCCCATAACAGTAGGCTAAGTTTGAAATACAAGAGCAAAGACTCGTCAGGCTAGTCATCAATAACAAGAACCCACCAGAGGACCATCCTCCCTTGCCAGACACTGCCCCTGCACTCGGGGGACTGTTGCTGCTCCCTTGGAGAATGTGGTAGAGCTCTTCAGGCTGGGAATTCAGTATTTCCTCATTTATTGAGTGATTGTCTATCCACTGTGGCCATACCCCACACCTTGATCATTTGAACATTTTATATATTTTTCATGTATATTCAGGTGAACTTCCTCCCATGAAACCCCCATTCCAGACACCCCCCACCAATGATCCTCTCCTGCCCCCTCTGTAACCCTTCTGTGATCCAAAGCTTCCTTGAAGATGAAGCCCTTAAAATAGCCAAATACAATTAATAGGAAAATGAAATAATAAAGATAAGTTTAAATATGAGAT